>CAADRB010000006.1:1665467-1743890 GCA_900708905.1 Hymenolepis diminuta
AAAGAGTCTTACTTCATTTGATATTTGGATTCGGGTTGTACAGTATTTATTAAATGGGTGGTTCGCATTCTAAAATTTAAATTCGTGCCTTAGACTGCAGTAAATGCTAGTCTACGATGTTCAGCAATATTTAATTAAGAAGAGTCGGTCTTGCCGCTTCATTTCGTTTTTTCTACAATTGGTGGAGAAGACCAGATTTTCTTATCTGCAGTTGATCAGATTACTGTTTTAACATAGCAAATACCGTCATTATTGATATGCACTGATATTGATTTCTCAATAATCAAATAATTTTCAAATATTAACGGGGGTATGTTGCGACAGCACGCATAACATTCTATCATCTTACTCATATAATAGGTGTTCATCTTTAATTAATCCGATCTAATTCGAAGAAAAATTATTTTTGCACGAGAAAAGCATTTTGTCAAATATAGCCCTTGAGAAATAGAACATTATCCTATTTCTCACCTTTTATTGAATTTAAAACTTAAAAGAAAATTATTTTTCATTAGTTAAATGAAAATATTTTTAATAACTAATAAATGAAATTTTTCAAAGTCTCCGCGAATAACGAATGAGATTTACTATTTAATCTTACTTCTTTTCCTTTTCTATTATGTAGTAAAAACTTTGAGATTGAGGGTAAAAATAACGTTTTAAGAAAAAAATTCTGTAACTTTCGTTTAAATAAATAATTGTCAAAGTATTCCTTCCACTGTTAATCAAGGTTAAATCAAATATTTTACTGCGCTTCCTGAAGCATCACAATATATTATTTAGAATATTTTTTGTTGTCGGTACAACATTTCCGGTCCAGAATGACAATTTGTGTTCAAAGAATGGAAAATGCCTGCTGTATACTTCTGCGTATTTAAGCCTTTATAATAATATTTTATTTACCGTACCTGCGTATTGAGGCCATTAATGGCTACTACTCCTGCTTAATTAAATGAATTAAAACAAGTAGAAGTATTAAAAATGTGACGTGGACGGGAGGAAGTATAGCTATATATATAGGCTCCGCTTTGGAAATGGAAATGTTTTGTAAATTTTGGGGACTTTTCACCTGAAATTAACCGTTTCTCATAATCATAGTTGTGTCTCTTTGCTCACAAGGCTTGATGGTGCAATTCTTTCAATTTAATTTAGATTGCCATTATTGGTTCTCAAGAGCAGAAGTTTTTATCCGTCCGCTTTTTCGTTCTTACGCGTTTGACAAAACAGTTCACATTCATTCATTGCTAATATATTTTGTATTATATTAACGATTAGGAATCTGGGGGTCAAATCCAGACATCCAGACAAATATTACATTTCGAACGTTATTATATGACACATTGAACTGGACCGATTAAGTAAAAATGGAAAATAGGATGAATTCAAAATTCAAATGAAGTGATGGCGCAACTTAATTCTCTTCTTTCATTTGCGGATATTTTACTGGTCTCTGTATTGAGATGTTTTAACACATGTAAATGTATTTGAACAGTTGTTGGATGAATAACTACATTCTCCTAAAATGAATTTTCGAAAGAACATTTGTCGAAACTAAATATTTCAATACTTTTTACGTATTCGTCTCTATTTTGGTTTTTATCGGGAAATTGAAACCATAAAAAATTTCTCATTCGACTAATAACTAAGCACTTATTTTATTGACCTATGTTAACCAGACATTAAAGAAAAGAATACCTCTTATAACAATAAAAAACAGTCTATTTATTCTTCTGCTGTCAAGCCATAGCCTTTCATCATCGTTATTTTATGAGATTGATGGAAATTTCTAAATTTTGTGTCATTTATTTCTATTATCCAAAAAAGACAGATTAATAAATAGAATAATAAATCACTTACTTTTCTAAATTATTCTCGTTTGGAAATATATATTTATGAGTAATCTTCCTAGTTGGATTGGATGCCGTTTGATTTGTGTCAGCCCATCTTCCAGTTGTATGACAAACTACTCAATGCGCTCTTTTCTATTTTTTTCTATCTTATAAAAATGCAAATGAATACTCCACAATACTCAAACTGACGAAGCTAAAGATAGGAGGATATATTGAGCCAATTTGCATTGAAGCTATTCAAAGTAAAACTAGGAATGATATCTTAAGTTTGAGAAGGGGTTTGAGATTTATTTGCAAGCAGTGCGTCAAGTAATATAGAGGTCCACTGATACCTAAGTGAGTAAATTTCTTTTAGCGAAATCAGAAATTCTAATTCAGTTTAAAGATAAAATGGATTTTATTATACAGTTACTTTTCTTTGATGATATTTAAATTTGATGAAGTTTTAGCGATGTGATATTTGTTAGAATAATGAACTGAATTCCCATCACCAATTAAAGGTTCCATAAGAAACATTTTTGACGATTCTAGAATACAGTAGCAGTAGATCGTTAACTTGAGTTAGCTCACCATATTGGTTGAATAAGTAAGTGAATGGAAAATGCAATGATAACCAAAAAAATTTATATCTCCTTTAGCATGCGTAAAAATAGAACATACTCGAATTTTTGATAAGATTATTCCTCTTCATAATTAAGCAAATATAAAGTGCGATAAACATGTGGGCATATTAGGAAAATTATAACGCACTCAATGAGAATAGCCTGGTCGTGTTGAGGAAGACCATGAGGGGCCACAATAACCATTTCTTCAGGCTGAGGTCGGGTCACCACGAAGCGCGGATCTTGTTCAACCAGCATCCCTGTCGTGGCAATCCGGGCACTTGGAATTTGACGAGGTGAGGTTGATCGACAAGTCACTTGGAAACGTTCGTGCGGTCGAACTTCCTGTTTCACTGGAATGACTACCAACTTTGCAGCTGCAAAATACAAAAAGGAAATAGGTAATAGCGTATTTCACCTTTCCTATTATTTATTACCAGAAAGGTTGAAAATGACAAGGTTAATTACCCGATCAGTAAACTTTTTGCATTCACTAAAATTGGTTGTTGTATCACATACTATAATATCAATTTTAAGATCAGTTATACTATCTTATCAATTTTTGCTCTTTTGTTTCCGTAATGTCTTACATACAAATTGAATGCTATGTTTTCGGCACGTTACTTATTTATTTAGGAAATGTAAACAAAATATCAGAGTTTGATATGGAATGTCAAAAGGAATGCGGAAAATAGAAATTATCTCATTAATATATCCAGAATAATTCATTCCGACTTAATGAAATACAGCGATAAATTAAATTAATATTTCATCAGTAAATATTGCATTTATTTATTGTATTTTACTTAAATGTTAGTGATTTCAAATTTGTTTATGTGAAATAGGAACTTCCTGAATAAGTATACGCGAATCACTCTATTGCCTACATTAACTTTTGCCAATTTTCAATAAGTGATTGGTTCTGCTTATAAATACATAAAAATAAATATAATTTTAGAACGAATAACTAAGTAGCTCTGTCCTGACCTGTCAATAATGACCAAATAAAAACCTTACCAAGCTTGCTTCTTTACCTTCAAAATACACACATTAATAATGACAGAATTCTAAAGATTACATGCATGAAATAACAACTCACAGCAAAACTGCCCACTTTCATCCGAACCATCTCGACAGTCACTGATACCATTGCAGATTTTGTCACCAGCGACACATTCACCACTGAGACAACGAACCTGGCCTGCCGGACATGGATCATAGATAAAAATCCTCGATTCTTTTGAGTAACCGTTAGGTAGAATGCATCTGGAAGTAGATTTTCATGCAAAAAATAAGCTTAAATAGCTTAATGAATATTTCCTAATACATGTTTAAAATAACCGTCAATACTGACTCAATTAAAAGTATATAATAAGAAGAAAAGGTAAATTGCTATCGTCTACAATATTTAAACAAAAAAGGCAATTAAATGGGTTAAAGTAACAGGAGATGGATTTGAGAAGTGGAGCAGGTTAACGAATCAAAGGTCTTTCTGCGTCAGGACTTGGAAATCACTTTCGATTTTCGTCCCTTTTTTCATAATGCACTGTAATATTTTCTATCTTTGACATAGTGAAAATCCAGATGACACGATTCCATTTGATTTTGAAGCCAACCTCTTTCACATGACTTACAGCTGGCGTCCAAACGAAAAGGAAGTCTGTAAGTTGATTTATCTTTTATGCATCTATGTTGGTCAACTGACGTCTCATTTCACACACATTTACGAAGAGCGGATGACACAGTGCTTCCACGACGACTATTTCTCTTTTTTCACACTCTTTATCTTGAAATTTGTTAAATTAGAATTATAGTTTCCACGTAATCTTATCATAATTTCTTCTCTTCTTTATCAATGACAGTTATCTATTAGGTTCAAATGCAAATATTCGTAAGAAAGAACAGCTTTGGATCATAGACCCATGAAAAAATCCGCTCTAATTTCTAAATTTACTCGTATCACAGTACAAATAGCATTTTTCTACAAAAACCTTGTTTAATTCATATAGTGACAAATTATGGGTATGGCTTACACTTGTTAATATTAACCAGAAAATCAGACTCCGATGCTTAATAAAGATGATATAAACACAGTTTTAATTGAGATTATATGCATATGTAAATATTGTAGTCAAATGTCATTTCATACAGTGCTCTTATATTAACATGGGAAGCACTTTAAGAAACTGGGGAAAATCATCTTAAGTTGTTTACTATATCAAAACATATTCCTTGACATTTTGCGGGAAGTACATGAGCAAGTGATTAATGCAATTTTGGCTACAAAACATACTGTTGATTACATTTTGCTATTAAATGCCTATTTAAGATGCAGGATTTCGAATTTATTGCTAATTATTTCAAATTTCTTAGTCAACTTCAGATGTAATCTCTTTTCTGTCATCAAACGAACGAAACGCTTTCAAATATTTCAAATAAGAAATATTTTGAAATAAGAGGTATGAATTACAAGTTCAGCTAGTCAGATATCACTAATTTCATTTCATTATCTTTAAATTTCATCTTTTCTTCCCTGAGTAAATTTAACATAGATGATTATATATTTCTCCGTTGAAATCGTTCGTGCTTATTTAGATTAATTCAATAACTGTATTGCAATTCACGCTCTAGAACAGACCGCAGTTGTCGTGATTTGCTGACCTTAAGACTTGCTTTAAACTGCCATTTCTCTGTTTGTTTAAACCAAACTAACTCATCAAATTTATCTCAATTCCTTCTACTTTTAGTAAGCATTATTATCCTAAATGCCGGGTTTTTACTTAAGTTCATTATTCGAACTTGCACAGATTATGATAGTTCTCCGCTGAATGTCTGGATGAGTAAAGCTGTGTCTCTGACCTTCTGTTTTCTCGCCTCGCATACAGTAAAGATTTTTGAAACTGGGGGATCTAATAATCTTCCACAAAGTCTTATGCATTCTAAATTAATTGTCTACCATCTTCTAAAATTTTTTTTATGCCGTTGTGAATCTTAAATTTTGCCGAATTTTCCAGCGTGAGGAAGTTTCACATATTATAAATAGTTGCCTGAAAATATGCGTAAATATGGTAAAACCATACTTAGTGTTCATCACTCTTCATCCTATAGGAAATACTAAATCAAAATATCTGCGTAACAGTTTGTACAGTAAAATTTGACATTTCACGAACTCCTTGTTTGTCTCAGTTACCCACATTTTACTCTAATAAGATACAAAGGATTTAAGCTGAATCATTCCATTCCATTAAATAAACTGACTAAAAGGTTTAAATATCACCGATATGAAATCACTAAGACATTCAGGGATCAAATCACGGAAATTGACCTTTGAAACATTTAGTTATTGTAAAATGATTTATATCCCTTGTGAGAAAGTGGAGAAAATTACAATTTTATAAAAATCATTACATCTTGACTTCATTTTAATTCCTACTCCGCTCTCACTCGTATTATCCATTGCTGGATATTATACTATTTCGGATGCTATCCTATAATTAAGTATTTAGTAAGTTTTTTTATCGTCGCCATGGTAAAATGGTGCCTATTCTTCCTGCTCCACCATATGGATACGTAACATCTAATCAATTAAACAATATTACGTATAATAAAGCTTAATATTTTGTAAATAACACACTCACTGAATGGACATTCCATTGTACACAGCTGAAAGACCCATTGGCACGGAGATAACAACCTTCTGGGAGTCAGGATACTGGATTTGAAATTGTCCATCTAGAGTGATGTTGGCTCCGGAAGAGAACACTACAGCTGGCCGAATACCGAGTCTGTGGGAGACGCATTCAATGCGGAAGGGCTTGAATACGCTTGTGTTGACCAATGAGGGGTTCATTACTAACTCTTGAAAAAAAATTAAAATTTAATTGTAATCATTGCATCATTTACTCTCTTTGTCTTATTTAAAGCCACATTTGAAGATCAAATAGCTATTTGTATTTACCAAAGGTTGTGTTCTGAAGTCATAGAGGATAAATAAACCATGAAAATTATTTCATAAAAGATCATTTTTCCTAATTCACTTGAATAAAGAGCAATTTCAATTCAAATCTAAATGAGCTCTGAAAATAAAGTTAAGATCTAAAGTGACAAAATTATTAATTCAATTTTATGAGACGGCTGTTTGCCTGATTGAGTGAACTCTGGTGTATCTCGGTTAAACTAAACCATGAGTTAATAGCATTCTGCTAGTATGACCATTTAAGGGCTTGGTAACTCTACAAACGAGTACACATCCTTTGTACAACTAAAAGAACTTGAACTGAATGATAGAACACAAAAGTAAAGAGACCAATGCAAACTCTCACACTTGTTAACTAGCCTTTATACCATTTTTATCCACTCGCCCTAATCACTAAACTTCAGCCGAACACTCTAAAAGCCTCAAGGAATAAAGATTTTTAGGATATAGATACACAAACCTAGAACGAGGCTACGAAGAAATCGTGGATTCAAGATTAACTCACCAAAAAATACCTTGTATATCTCCCCCCGTAAATATCGTACCTTAGATGCCACTGTTTTGAGAAATATTTATTAGGCAAATTATAGCCAATTTCCTTTCCTACCCTAACATGTCCCTATGGTGAAGACGAATGATATGTGAATAAATGAGTGTAAGCTGTGCTTGCTTGCATTAATAGATCAATTATAATCATAGAAAGGCTCAAAAGTGTCGAAAATAAAGTTGTACCCGATATTTAGACAAGTTGATGAAGTTCTAAATGTTAAGTGTACGAAGAATACTCCCGTTCTTTAATGATAATAAAAAATAAGGCTTCTTGGAGTGACTGCATTTTGTCTTCTCCCACTTAGTCTGGGTCAGTTATCAATAACGAATACAGTAATAGGAAATAGGTGGCTTAGAGTTGCAATAGTGCCGAAATAGCCACAGCTAAAAGATAAAAAAACACCTAAATTATAAACAAATTGGGAAGATGTTTTAAACAAGATTCCGTCTTCCAATCAAATATTCTCATTTCTTTTTCCAGTGCAGATTAATTAAACGAGAGAGCAACAGGTAGTAAAATTAAAACGGTTGAACACAATGATATGTTTGTCTTACAGAGTTTTGTTTTCTAATATTTACTATAGAACGTTATTTTACATCTAAGATCCATCTGAGATGAAAAAAGGAGAGAAATTTATGAATATCTGGGACTTAAAGAAGAGCACTCCCAAAACTCTGTGTTTTCATTAGTTAATTGTAAGCTTAAATTGGTATATTAAGTATTTTAATAAGGAGAAGGTTAAAATAGACATTACAAAAGAATTTCTCTCGAAATATTATTTAAGCCCCTGCATAAATAATATCACGGATGTTTTCTTTATGGTGTTATTTATTTCCAATTATTCCAAGAGACATTTCACAGGTTTCATTTAAAATCTATTTTAACGCATTTCCGCAAACAAAAATTCAACAAAGTCTTAATTAAGTTACTTGATTAAACACCCCTTTTGCTGCCTTTTTAACTTCTTAACATAGTGTTGCTTTTCGTCGAAAAAATATTTAGGCGAAAACGCAGACTAGAGTACCGTTACCGTGGCCTAAATTTCCACGCTTTTTTTCCCAGAATTTGTGATTTAGCCTTAAATCCGAAAGAGTATTCTGAAAGTGATTCATCGATTGAAGCTTTGCTACAGTTTTAGATCAAGCGTTTTCAATAAAATCCTCTCTAAATAAATTTTGCGACTGATGCAAAGCAGTTATTATTGTATTGTAGATTTGTGTGATTTTTCACATAAATGCCTACATCTAAATGCGTCATCGTTGCATCAAATTCGTATCGATTTTTGACGCTAATTGCAGGTGTTCGTGTTCATATCGATTTTCTTTTATTACGTCATAACTAAAGCACAACATGATTATGTTACGGAAATTCATTCTTGCGTAACTCGCCAATTTGTAAGAGCATTTCATTCTTCGTCGTTCTAATCAAATCATTTCTCTAATCTAAAAACAATGTTGTTCTCTGTCTTAGATAATAGTTTCCCATTTTAATATACACGTAAGAAAACCATAAGTCTAGATTAATTAAATGGCATATAGATCAGTTCAGTGTGGATAATTCTAACTCGGAGACAGTTGTTTAGCATTCTTAACAATAATGCAATTGTTTAATAAAAAGTTCTCCTACCATCCTGCAGCCTTTCAAGAAATGTGAAATTAGGCGTTTTAGATTCACTGGTCGTTATAAACTGCAGAATGGGTACCGAAATTAGAAGAAAAGAGCACTTACATTAGAACTTTCTCTAATCTCTAACAGACTTGGTCATATCTACTTAAAATTCACCTGCAAAATTCTAGGCTGTTCTCTCTGTCTGTCTAATTTGCATGTTTTTCTGATAAAAAAGCCTGATTTCAGGTGGGTCACTGATTTATCTCGTGTAGAGTTCCGAACTTATAGAAGTTTATTCCATTCAAAGTATATGACTCTCCACTGTAAAAAATTAGTTACCGGGACCTTAGCATAGTTTAATTATTCGTATACTAGTAGGATAATCTCACCCCTCGTATCATCGGTTGGTGAAGTGAGAATCTCCTCTGCATATCCAGCGATATCCCTAATAGTCACCCGACACCGGTACTTTCCAGCATCCGATGGACCATAAGCGGGTATCCTGAATGTCTGCTTGTTTCCAATAAATTGTCCGTCTTTCTTCCATTCGTACACCACACCTATGGGATCTGGTCGTACGAGACACTGTAGGCGAACTTCATCTCCGAAGGAGAAGTAGGTTGGATAACGAACGATGTAAATAGTATATGGATTAACACCTTCTCCACTTCCGGATACAGTACCATTGCCCAGTTGAAGGGAAAGCAACTAAAATTAAAATTAACAAAAGACTGTTATATAAGGTCGGATGGTTATTTTCGACTTGCAGCCAGCGAAAAATATTTTTAAATATTTATTCGAAGACATTCCTTCTTGGTAGAGATCTTTAATACATAGTAAAGTGATAAAATTTACTATTTTTCTCTATGGTTGAATTTTCGCCCCAAAAATAGTCATTTCTGTGAAACGATTAATAGCCGTATAGTGGCACTTAACCTTAACAGTAAAGACTCTTTAATAGACAGACTGAATTAGGCTTGGAAATAACAATCCTCAGAAAGATTAACAGGATACAATGACCTTTCAATAATTTAGAAGAATAAGAGATAAGACTGTATTAGAAAACCGCAGAAGAATGAGGGATGAAGTAAGGGAGGAAAAGGAGTAGAAAGAGGAACCAGGGACTGGAAGAGAAAGGATAAGCGTCAGTGATGAGCTAGTTAAACACGGACTGTGATAAAGTGGAGTAGATTTAGGTACGATAATGAAGTTGATTTATTCGTGTTATTTGTTAATCAATGAACAACTAATAACAAATAATGAGCAGAATTATGAGCCGACAAGGTAAGAATTCATAGCCTACTTGATCTCAAGAACTTTGCAAAACTTTGGGTAGTTAACTTCCTGGTTTGGCCTTAAACTCCTCTTTCGACTATAATGTACCCTCAAATGCTTTATTTGTATTTGAAGTATTAAACCATGTATTTGACTTATGAGTAACTCCTGCTAAGTTGCGATATCCTATTCAAGACTCCCATTTTTACAATGACCTGGAGTTCTTCTAACTCTTTGTGTTGTCCTCTCTGTAAATGTAGACACTATTTTCAGACGGTCACTGCACACCATTTCCACTTCAATGCTGCAATCACCAGCATCTACAAATCACGTCACCACACTTTGCCTTTTTCTGACTTACATGATTTCTGTCAGTTAATCTAGTTTTCTCAACTCTTTTCTCTTTCTCTAACCATGCCTTCTGGTAAAACTGGTCAACTTAGAATCGTATTTCTCCGATAATATTTCTCATTCTTAAGGCGAATCGAAAATGGGTATCGACGCGGCAGTGTTTCGGAACAAGTTCTCTGCTAATTCGTGACCGGATGACTAATCTCAAATCGCTTCCAGTCGTGTCTAAATGTGTCCCTAATATAATTTCGCGAAGTCAGACATCTGTAACCGCCATAAAACAAACTTGTACTTTAAAACTTTTTCCTTTTGCGAAACTTTTTGATAAAAACCTTTATGATGGATGGCTAAGATACGTCATTTAACTCTTACCATGATTTTAATCTTTGCCAGACTGCTTCAATTTTCTAAAGCTCTTCGACAAGTGACGTTTAATTAATCTAATTTGAAATCTCACATGTGATTTTTACAGATATTAATTCTCAAATCTTAAGTAATTGCCGGAAAATTGTCAAAAATAATACGTCCAAACGCTTTTTGCATGAGTTAATTGATACCTTAAGGGCTTAAGGGTTTGTGTGCGCACGTTAACCAAATTGGAGTTAATAAATACATGCTGAAATTGAAATGGAACCCAAGCGTACATGTAATTCTTCAGTTTTCAGTATATTTCATTTCTTTAGTCAATTTGATCAATGAATAGTACTAAATATATGATTTGTACTGAAGGGTACAATGTTCCATTTACCCAAGGCTCTTGTGGGATTCACAACACTAACAAGGCTAAGTGAATCACGTGCGCTAGAACTTTCTGGGATGTGTGGGATATATAACTAGTCGCATAGAAGACAAATGCGGCGTGGGCACAGAGACCTCCTCAACCAATCAGCAATCAAGATCCCTGCAACCTAGCGTGGTTTTGTATTTAATGACCAAGATTTTGACTTCTCACACACAGAGTTGAGCAATGAGCCTCCTCCTCTCAATATCTTCCTTGTTCTTACCACTTTGGGCATAGCCTAGCTAATTTGGGGATAAAGTGATAATAGAGGACTCTGTTAGAGGCTATTTTTGACTGCTTAGGAATATTACTTAAGTGTAGCAAAATGACTTATTGGTGTAACATCCACTACACTCAATATTCCATTTATTTAAGGTAGAAGATAACGCAGGTTGATGATTTTTACCTTGAGGCCAAGATTACCATTCAGCTCAAATTGATATGGATTGATATAATTAATTCAGACTTGAGTTTTGTAGATGATTTGGTATCCATTTGAATTTCCTGACTCATACATTTAACGTGCTAGTTCAAGATTCTCTAATAGCAGAAAATTAATCAAATTTAAAATAGAAAGAGGTGATGTGATTTCCAACCCTATAATTATAGAATTATCTATGATTTTTTGTTAGAACAAGTCATAGACAAACCAAGGCGGCATAGTCAGGATCCATATTTTTTACGATTAACACAAAACTTAGGAAGATATGATGAAAAGGCAAAGGCGATGGCTAAGTTGCAGAGTAAAGCTCAACCTGAGGGATTTAGATATTGGAGGAAAATCTAAAATTAAAAGATAAGCAGAGAGAAGCGAAGGAAGTAGATAGCCGGGTTATATGGATAAACGACGGTAGTCTCTAGAGCCTTATCAGTGACACATTTCAGTTATTAACCACTGAAATCAAATCAAAACACTGCATATTCGATTTAGGAAATTCCGAATCCTGCATCGACAATAGTACAGACCTATACATCATCACAGATATTCAAGGGAATTGGATTTGCCCATTTCTACTACCTTTCTTTCGCCCTCTTATCGTTTTTCTTAATATTAAACGTACCTATCAAATGGCAAGCAAAAACATAAACTCATATTTTCATTTAAATTAAAATGGCATTAAGAAAGAACAATTGCACTGGCATCGATTTCTCTGATTATTATATTAGTTTCCTTCATTAAATGCCATCTCAATTTGGACATTGAACATATGTAGTACTCTTCCCATTTACCCGCTTACCAAAAAAGTTTGCAATTAGATATTCATTATTAAATTTACTTCTATCAGAGTCAGAGTTCAATACACATCCACAAAAATAGTTTCTTTCAAATTTAACCTTATTAATTTGGCAGATTTTGTAGCATTTTAAAGTTTGAACTGCAGTAGATGAAATATATTTAATTTTGGTGAAATCAAACAAGTTAGAATTATGAGTCCTGTTGTTTTCTCTTTTCATCAAGAAACTGCGGGAACTATTGGGACTCGCGGTAATTCACTTCTAGTACTTTGTAAGCCCGAAAAGTTAGTTTGCTGCCGGATGAGATCAGCAGTGTTGTCATGTTTATAAATGCAGATGTCTGTCATTTAAAATGGTCAAATCAACACCTCTGAATTAAAGAAGTGAGGTTGTCTTCCTTGGATCAGATTTGAAGTCACTCACATTCGAATAACACTATCCTAAGTAGCTAAGCTAACAGACGAATATCCCTATTCCACTGTCTACCATTTCATTTTGTTGTTAATATTAAACTTATTAACCGACCTTTAAGGTATACTGATAGCCGGATCACGATGAGTGTTTACTCACTTGTATTCCCCCCTAAGTTCTCCTTGTCTCTGGTTTCTCATATGAGTTATATCCCATATTTTTTTCCTCACTCCGATAAATATGGCTCAGACACATTGTGTGATTATCATTTAAGTAAGTTAAATACTGCCCACTTCGGGTTGACGTATTTTGCATAGCTTCTATTAACCACTAGTACTACTTACAATATAAAAGTTGTTGGACTCACTGTTGTTATGATTCCGTAGTAAACAAACTCCCAAAACACAGATCCACTGGAAAAGTTATTACAACCTTTTCTCCTACTTCAATTGAGAATATATTTTGAGGATAATAATTAAGCGGTTTTGAAGTGGACTTAGTCACCCCGAGCGATAATCTAGTGGATTAAAACTGCGGACATAATAGTTAAAAGATGAAATTACTAGGTTTCACCCCACTCTGACAATAGTAGAGATGTAGTATACTGGTACATCAGGGCTTGGTATACTGGTCTGACTAGCGGATGTGGGAGTGACATCAACTGTGAATTATGGTTTGTCTTTTACGGAACACAGATCAGATTTGAGAACTGTGCTTATAATTTAGCTACCAGTTTGCACTAGCCATTAAAACTCTCGGCAACTGTGATTGAAAATGCATTTCTGTAATTCTGCATTCATTTCTGATGGAAGTAAATTGAAACGATAAATCTTTAACAATTTATGATTTATCATTTGAATTTATCAACTAAGGCTTAGCAATACTAAAAGAAATCGAGGCTAAATTTTTAATTATTAAAATCGGTTTTTCCTATACGTATTAAAATCTGCTCATGTCCTTGAACTGTATTATAACTAGATGCAAATGACCTATATTTAGGAAAAGTCTATCCAAGTGTTGGCGTCTGTTAACAAGGTGACCTCAACCTGCGGTCTAGACTCGCCACCTGACTATCTGCTTTGGTGCTTATTAATTTAATAGCTGTTCCATTAATACGACACATTTTATTACTTGCCCATGTAATTCCTCTTGACTGCCTAATTGGGTTGAAACGGAGGAAAATCTTTCCAGGAGAAACTTTATATGTCTATATGGTTAAAAAGAGAAAAAGACTGCTAACTTTGGCGAATGAATGGAAGATTTATGAAGATTAGGATGCTTTTTCCTACAAATGGCAGAAATTAACAAGGATAATCTGATTATGATCAGATTCGCAAACATATTGTAATTAATTCTCAATGTTAATATTCTTAATTCCACTACACACTATGGTGAGCAAAATGAAATGTTTAAAAATGAGAAAGCATCTGAAGGAGAGAAACAGCAGGTAGTTCAATGAGAAGTGCTGGACAGTAGAGTGAAGACTGAAAGTGGAGATCTAGAAGAGACTTATTTCATGAGAGTTGTAGTCGTCCAAGGTAATAATTATGAGGGGTAAAGTTCAATACCCCATATCTTAACGTTTAAAAATTTAGATAATAAGGTTTAAACTCTAAATCCATGAGTGGGATTTTATTCTTCTAGGTTCAGAGTTTGATTCTGTTTTGATTTATATGTCCCCAATAATAGTCAAAGGCAGTTGGTTAGCTATTTTGAATAACAAATAAAACAGTGATAACACTTATAGTAGTTAAAGCAATACCATCGCTTTTAATTAAACATTCTCTATGTAAGGGATAAGTAACAAAATTGTGACTTGTCATTGGCAAGTTTCAAATGCAAATGAAAACCTATTTTTGGATGAAGGAAGTGACATAATAATAAATTTCATCTTCAACAAATTTCTGTAGACTGATGTTGAGCACAGTTGTATTTATTTTGTGTCAATGATCCTGATTCACAATCTACTTGTATTTGGAGACTTTATGCTCACAGTCTTCATGTAAAATTAATTAACAATTGAGAAGTATTAATCAATTTTTACTATATATCTGAAAAGAGAAATTGCACATTAAAGTGCATTTGCTAACAAAATAATACGGTTATGTAAAAGTTAAGGACGTTTCAGCTTCTCGGCAAGGTACTGATGTTATAGTTGACATCCACCAGAAACAGAAGCTAAAATTCATTAATCAAAGGACACGCGATTGCATTTTAAATGAAGGCAGGATTTCTAAAAATGGAGTAATGGCCTACCACCTACAAAATTAAATCTTAACCCTTTCATTTACAATTCATTTAGAGTGTTATTTCTTCCATTGTATTTTGAACTTAAAATATATATATTAAATTTTCATCATAAAGCATAATATTGAGGTGCAGTAGTCTTGTTCTCCTAATAGGTTTGGCTGTTATCTTAATTCGTTTATCCATTTAGCCCAGTTTTCTACCTCCTTTGCTTCAATCATCCCTCGGTCTCCAAGCTGTTTATCGATTTTCTCATGCTATATGACACTTTTTCGAGCCATACCCTGCAACTCAAACGTGTCTTTTGTCTATTGGCTACAAGGACTCTATTATAATGATTCCGCAACCACCTTTGTCTCCATTTCTAATTGTGGAATGACAAAATATTGCCATGTTTTCTTTACCTTACGTTGGTGATTTCTTGCAACAGAGATTTTTCTATGAGGTTCTTTTCTCAAATTATTGCACAGCCAAACTGCATAATAGAGAGAGGGATATCAGATAATTTGAAAGATATATATAATATTTTGCCTGCTTACTTGCCGAAGAATCAGCCCATCTGGAAGTGCGGCCTCACAAACATAGCTACCCTCATTAACAGTATTGAAGCGTTCAATAATGAGATGACCGTCTGGAGCCACTGGCATATTTTGAGCGTTCAACCATCGAATCTTTGCACCAGCAGGATGAGCTGGTTGGAGTTCGCACAGAACTTCGACTCTTGAATTTGGAGTGATAGTACCTGCTTGACCAGAGATACGCAGCGAGTAGCCGTTTGGTGGAGGATCTATTTCAAGGAATACATAATTGCGAATAAGCTAAACCCCCTGTACTGACATGAACACTGTTGCGTTTTATCTTTACTCTTTTACCAGGGTCGCCCTATTGGAATCATTATTATTATTAGTATTCCTGAAAATTAAATGTGTATATAATTCTTAATCATTGATAGCACCTGAACAGTAAGAACCACACAAATAACCATATATGGGAGATTTGGAAAGAGGGTAAGCCGAAGAGCTCTTTGATTGTTTAACTGTATTCGCTTCTCCAACCCACTTTTACTTCATCCCTTAGGGAACTATTTTGCTCTTCCCTATGTTTAGAAGTCGTCCCTATAAAATAGTTCTATTTTTACGCTGTCTTCAGAAATTAATTTCAAGTCGGTAGAGTTTTAAATTCCTTTCTTTTGAAACTTGCATTCTCCAGTTAACTTTTATTGCCGAAATTTAAAATGCTCCTGAATTCATGAGAAGGATTGCTGAAATAATTGGTAATTAGGGGAAAAGTGGCTGCTTTCAGTGATCACCTTTCTGTTTGGTCTTAAAAGGCGAGGAATTATTTCAAACACCTTTAAACAAAGTAAATATTAACGCTTGGGAAATTTATTAACTATTAAACACGAAACCGTCGGCGAAGATAACAGAACCTCTTATTTTTATACAAATAGTGCCTAATATTACCAACTACTCTTTATAGTTAAAAGAGTACTACATTGTTTCAAGAAATAAAATTTCATTGTCTGAAAGGCACTTCATATGTAAAACCAAAAATGGAATTTTATTACCCCTTGAAGAAAAGTCAATATCCAACTTGTTCGCAGTAATTTGAAATAGAGCAGGATGCCAATTGTAGTATATTAGATCATCTTAGCTATTCATTAGGTTAAATGTAATTTATTACACTGCATGAGGACATCACTCTGAAGTTCATGCTTGTATCCTGAGTTGAGGCCACGAACTCGAATTGTGTAGAGACCGAAGTGCTGAGGATTTTGCAATTGAATATACATCTCAGGACTAGGTTGTGGTGTTGCGGGTCGTCCATCTGGAGTCATCCACATGAACTCGAATTGTTCTATCGTCGTGCCAGGAGGAAAAGGAAGTTGTGAAACAGATACTCGGCGATGCGTAAACCCACCCAGTCGCAAGTCTTCAGCCAACGTGTTTATCTGGAATCTCAGAGCTATCAAGGAAAATACGGATTTTCGTTTAATAAAGAAAGCTTGGGTATAAATGTAATACAAAACTAACTTTATAGGGGAAACAGTAAATATCTTTTTGGCTGGATAATATTAGTATTCGCGACTCCTGGCTCGGTTAATCTGACAAGCACATTACATACACTATAGTTTTGAGTTGTAATTTGTTTTCAGAAGAATTAAGCATGGTAATGTAATGAGATCATTTTTCGGTTAGATCGAGAAATTAAATTTTGGTCATGATGGGAAATAATTTAACCCCTATTTTTCAGATGATTTGGCCACATAATAAATATAGTTAATCATAGATCCTTAATACTTTGCTTAATCTTGAATAACAGGCGTTATCTTTTTACATAATGTGGACTCTCGACTGACATCAGCGTTAAAATATCAGATGGCTCAATGACAGCTTCTTTATTATGTGTCATTTGTTTTTTGTCGGATCTCTTCTCCGACCTAGAAAATAGACATTTTATGGAATAAATATTCTAATCAGGATAGTTTTGGAGGTTCCCAAGTCTACATTTCTTTGCGATTATGGAAATTGAGGTTTCAGCACTAATCATGGTTAAAGAGGATGCATTTTTTGACGAATAGTAGAGGTTTTCAGTCTTCTTACTATTTCTTGAGCACAACTTCGCAAATCATTAGCAAAATTATACTCAGGCTGGAAAACTCGCACTCTACCATCCTTTTGTTGATCAGAACTAAACAATACAGTTCGCCTTCCATGTCACTGGGTGCATTGATCTCGTGTTCTCTAACTTAACAAACTTCTACGCTAACGCTAGTGCCCTCAGCACACCTGTAGGAATGTAAATTTCACCACCTATTACGGAAATAAGACACACCTCCTCTGTTGAAGGAATTCTTACATTTGAAACAGTAGGCTAGGTTATTTCAGACACTAGACTTCCAGACCAGTGCATCTCAATGGCAAGATCACTGAATAATATAATTCTATTCGTCGTGCCCCTATCAATCCGGTTTTTTTTATTTATCATAGTCATTGGTTTCGAGCCTAGTTCTTCTGATTAGACAAGTAAGTACTTAGACATTTTAAGTGTGAAATGCGTCGCCAAATTTAATGAAATATCTAATAATTCGCTAGCGATGTAATCTTACTAGTCAGATTTAATATAAAGATTTTAATTTTGATGCATTTTCTTTAATTTTTGCCCTCCATTTCACTAGTCACTTGATATGAATCACTATTGTTACATTTGCAATAAATATCAATATAGGGGATGTTATTTGCGCATTTAAAAATGGAGGGAAAAAATCTCCATGAAGAATAAATTCAGGACGAAAACGAGAGAAGATTTATTACGTAGATAAAGCCGATCACATCTGTTTCAACCGATAAGGGACTTGAAATTCGCATGAGAAAAAATTTGGAGTTGTATGTTTTTTGTCCAGATTGAAACAGTGTTTTTTTGTTAAAATCTAAAAACTTGCAGCCATCACGCAAGCAAACGAATATGGAAACCGGTTACGTAGTGGTCAACATACACTTCTTTTAGTCAGATGTAACGAATTTGGATTAATATGAACACATTCAATAAATGGCAAGAACTAGTGAACTGGTAAAACTGATCGAACGAAAGGTAGTGAAATGCGAATTCCTCTTCAGAGAGACCCCAGAATTCTGCTTTTCTCCCTAATATGAGTTTTCGAAAATACAAGACATAAACAAGTTTAAATTGCTGATATCGGTTCTCCAGAAGGAAGATTTGCATTTGTCAACATTTTCTAATGTCTCTTTTTCAAAATAGTTCATATTCACCAGATAAAGGCTTTATTAGCTTTTAGAAAACTATATTCTCTGAGTACTTATTTGAAATTTTATATACTTTGACTTGATAAAATTTTTTTATTTTATATTAATCATATCCTTAATTATCGTACTCTAGACTTCTAAGCCTAGGCAAGCGACGCGAATAATTTCTAATATTTTAAATACTCTATGGCTTTGGAAATTTCAAAAACTTATCAAAGCCTTCTTTTATATTCTCGAAAGCAGGTCTGTTTTTAGAAAATGGATATAATTGGCAAAGCATAACAATGCTCATACTGAAAATCTAGGCTGCTCAATCCTGGTATGATTGTGATGCAAGTCTATCAAAAAAAGAAATTATTGTATTTACTTCCCAACATTCCTTTTAATGTTCGAAAAGGATATTAAGGCTTTAGTTGTATTTGAGGTGGTGGGACAATCTCGTATAATTTGTACGGATTAAATAAAATGAACATATATATCACTCTAATTTAAATAGAAACAGACTTACGGGAGACAATCACATAGATTGTGCCTTCCAAGTCCCGATGAGCATTATCCCTGGTTGTGGCAACACAAGTATAAGCACCCGAGTGTTTACTTCGTAAAGCGTAGTCAATTCTCAACTGATTGTTTTCTGAAATTTGTTTACCGTCGGGACCGAGCCAATGATAGGTATAGTTAGTTCCCCCATGGTCTTTCTGTACTCGGCACGTCTGATAAACTGGACTCGTCTCCATAACGTCTATTGTGTGTCCAGATAAACCAGGAAAGACCACATTGCCAGCTAAAGGGAAAAGTATTGATTTAGCAGATTTTAAAATGCCTCGTAATGACACATGTATAAGTCTAGTTAATACATGAATAAATGAATTAAACAATTGATCAATAAACACTGGACAAGAATTTGATCAGTAATGCTGGATAGGCGACGGACCATGAAAATAAAATTTTGGAATGTGAACAACCCATTTAGAAAATATTGTACAAAAACCAAATGGAATAAGATTCTTTCATACTGTGACATTGTTCTCACGATCTTTTAAACCCCTCCCTTTTATCATTTATTGGACCCGAAGTTAATCGATTTCAGTTATTTTCTCTGGATAAAACATTTTAATTTTTTCCTTACTATAGGTTTTAATAAACAATTGTATAAATATAAATATATATCTGCTGCATCGTGTTGGATCATCAACCTGGGGGTATTAAAATTTTCTGGTTCAAGCATAATAATGGAACGGACTTCTGCACTGAAAATGAACGGATAGATAAGAAAACGTTTCGAAATGGCTAATGAGAAAAGATTTTAACAATACAGGAAATAGTTCGCTTTGATATTTAATAAACAGCAAATTAACATGAATTACAAACTCATCAGTGCGTTTTCGATGACCAAAGTGTAACTTCTTACATCTTAAAAATATTCTTTTGCTTTAACATCGGAGAGTGATTTATACCCCCTTATTAGATACAAATATTGGTCGATTAAAAATAAAAAAACCGATATTTATTGTCGAAACGGAATAAGTTTAAGGCATAAATAGTTTAAAACTCTTTTATCATACGTTTCTTTTGAGTCGTTCAGTTAAGTTCAGCTTATGTAAACTCTGGTGATCTCCACTATGTTGAAAAACAAATAGCTAGCATCAAATTGATTTCGTTAACTATTGGGAAAGATACATTTATAAAAACGATATGACGAATCAGTCAGTTAAGCCTAAGAGTCAATGAGCTTTGAACAACTAGCCCATTCAGAAGCCAAGTTATCAAATTCCTAACTTTGAATTCAGAGCAATAGGACATAATGAAGAAAATCATACCCATTGAGTAAAAAGTGGGCAACCTGATAAATAAAAAATTCATATGGATAATGACGTTTCTCTCGCCCTGACTTTATTTTCTCCTTTTATCAGATTCTCCCCAAACCTTCACGCCTTATTGGACTATTTCAATTTTCCCCTATTAGATGCTTTCCCTTATTCAAAAGGTACAATTACTGCTTTGCCATAAATAAAAAATAGCTGACCAAACACTGAGCTACTGTATAATATGAAAAACTGACGTTTCAAAGTGACAAAAGACGTTTATGTAAGAAAAATATTTTATCTCCATGATTAAATAGAAAGTTGAACTATAATAATCTTATTAAAACATCGACTAAACATTTATTTTTAAATAAGACAATTATGTTATGCTAAAAAAAATATTCGTAATATTCCAGTGAAAATTTTGCCAATCATCGATCTTTGGCTCCCCCCCCCCTTCATCAAACTCTTCCAATTAGCTGAAATGCTAGCTACTATTATTTGTATTTTCTCCCATCCACTTTGAAATAACAGAGGTAAACAGATCATTTATTACCCTATTCAAGTCAATTTTGAAGATAATACCATTCAAAAAGCAATTCGCCGGGTAAATATGTAGTTGTTCTGGCCTGTTATTATGCTGCCAAATAAAAAAGTTATTCGTTTCTATAGATCATTTTATTGCTATTATCAACTCTATTTAACAAAAATGGTTTGTTGTAATTCTTACTCAATTTGTGCGCTGACTGAAGAAATAAGTGAGTATAAAGAAAAAGGAGAGCTAAGTTTTAAGATTTTCTCTAAAGCAAAATCAAAATGTTACATTGAATTTGATTAGTGATAGGTGCAACTGCTGTCCTTAAGATCTTTGCTTGAAGTTTGGTTTGAATATTTTGTATGAAAAACTGTATTGGATGTTGAATTTTCAGGAGAAGAGACTTTAAATTCTTATGAACGTTTTATACACAAGTTAGCTTTAATATGTTTGACAGAGGAACGACAAAACAGTAGAACGACATTAGAAAGTTCTAAATGATTTTCTGTTGTAGGGTCTTTGATTAATACAGTTTTGTTAAACTGTCCCACTGTTTATTATTATTCGCCACCGTGGTGGATCATTTTAGTCATCAAAAGAGAATAGATAAGTTTAAAATGTGTGAAACTTAATAGGTGAAGCGTTACACCAGCAGCTCTCAAATTCTGCAGACAATTTGTTTCCTAAGAGCTCCTGTTTGGTGTCTTTCTGAAATCCTAGAGGCTTCAGGTCATTTAAGTCCCATAGCTGGAGATTTATGAAGCAATTTTGCGTACATAGATTTCCTTTACAGTTTATCTGAATGCTAATTGTAACTTCGCATTTATTGGCGGTAGGTGAAATCCACAATATCACAGATGCTAGGAAACCACATTTCAAATTTATGTAAGTTTGTATTTCACAGTGCCCGCTGCACAAGGCTATAAATATAAATTTTCCTTCAACATTTCACCCTGATACCCTGAGCTCCAGATGAATCAACATCAAAAGGAAATTTTCATTTCAATTTATTTTATAACTACGATTTAAAATAACGTAACTACAGGGTGATTAAAATGTATTTTCAACATTGTAAAATTAAATTATTTTAGTTTTTTATTTTTCTTATGAAAAGTATGTTCCAAAAATAAGAACAAGTCTTTTGAGCTTGAATGGGATAAATTTTTAATTTACGTCCTATCGTATTATTTAAATAAAATAAATCAAGTAAATTTGCTCTATTTTTTGCTGCTACAAATTTTCTGCCTTTTAGAATGGCAAGAAAAATTAGATGTTTCTGTTATCAAGAACATTATTTAATATATATTCTTCGCTTTCATGCGTGCGGTCATTTCCAGTTTCTTTTAGCCCTATTTAATTTAGAGAGTTTTTTACAAATTGCGAAAAATGGAATATTTAATGTATCATCTCCCTATAGATTAATGCAAATCTTGGAAAATATCAGCTGTTTTACAGACAGGAAAATGGAGGGAGGTGCCATCGCCCAATCTTTTAAACTTGTACAACTCCAGACATTCGCGTTGTTCTCCTCTTCAATGAATCAGAACTATTTGATAAATTATAAGATTATAAAGATATAAATAAATGTCAATTTTCGTCATTAACGATTAACATAAAATATTTAGGTGGCAACCATCAAAAATTTAATTTTAGACTAACTCCTCAAATGTCTCAATTCAAAAGAAACATAAGCGCAAAAATAAATTGATCGAAGCTTGAACTTTAAAGAGATCTTACCCTTCTGCAATTTTCTTCCTTCTTCCCTCAACGCAATACAAACTCTAACAAATTATTTTATCATTCACTGACTAGATAATTATCGGTTCAGTCAGATTTGGCTACTCCTTGTAATTATGACAAGACCGATGACTTAATGATAATTTCTCAAACATAAAGTAGCGCCAAGATGCATATATTCATTTTAACATCACTCTTGAAAAAGGCTTAGAAAAGTAGTCATAGTACCAAATTTGTAAATTTCAGCTTATACTACCCAAACAATACATATCTATGAAGCTAGGAGTGATGCCACAACCCAACATTTAAACTAATTCAGTCTCTATTTTGCTTTTTAACAAATCTCTAGTCAATATTAACCTTTTAACTTACCGAAACTCTACCTGCCCCAACTTAACATTTGAGTAAATCCTCACTCATCAAGACTGTAATCTGCATCTTTCATTTCTTTCTTCACTTCTCATTCGTAAGTGTAATAATGAGACTTACCTCCTCTGTTCTAACCAAATTTTAACACGAATATTTGTTGCATTTCGGAAATTGTTACAAACTTAGTAGGTAGTGAACATTCAGGCTTACCTCGTTTGACTTGGATGTTAGTTCCCCTACTTGCTTCATGGGTAGTACCATCGACATCCACCGATACAGTACAAACGTAGACACCGGACTCATAAACTTTAATTTTGGCAAGTCGTAGGTACCACTGGTTGCTTATTAGAGTACCATTTGGGTTGTGCCATTGGTAACGTATATTAGATGCCCCTGGTGGTATATTTGAATCGGAGACGTTACAGAGAATTGTAACTGATACTCCTTCGTCAACCACCTGTGTGAGCATAGTCTCGGCTAAAAATGTAAATTGAAGGAAAAATATTATTTTATTAATTCAATTAAATTTAATCCGACAAAATCTGTAAAAATGAAAAAATTAAAGGTGACAGTATAAGAACTGTTAGCAAATAGTTGCAGATATTTATTTAAATAAGTAATATAAAATTTAATGTTAACATAATATTTTGATAGGAAATTCTTGCAATCTTTAATATTAAACGATATATTTATGTTCTCTATTTTGAAGAACGTATTATTTCGTTTGTTAAGGAACAACGTTTTTAATTAATTAATAACACTTATATTAATTTAAAATCCCATTAATATAGTAAATTTATTACAATAGGATCACAGCAAAGCGTTTGTTTATAAATAATGCTATCCAGCTAATTCTTGATATACAATTTAAAATGTTCCTCCTATAATCATAAATCTGAAACTTTTCTCATGTTCTCTTAAAAGAAGACAATAGAATATTCATATCTGTGAAATTTTGCTGCGGTAAGGAAGGCAAAATGTGGTTACAGGGACTAAAAGATACTGTATGTGCGAACAACTACAAAATATTGCAAGAAAATGACAGCGAAAAGTGGTAAGGAAAGAAAATATTACTGAGTTGCATGCAAAAAGTGAGGATGAGAACGGAATGTTAACATACCTACCGTGTTTCTGTGCCCTAACTGAGGTCAAAAATAGTAACAATTAACTTTCGCAATTGCGTAAAAACATTCACATAGAGTTAGTAAGAAATTGTGCTACCATTTATGAATTGACAAAGTGCAAAAGTATAAATCCGCAAGAGAAGCAAATTTAGACAAATTCTAATTGAGACAAAATAACTAATGTGCACAATTAAACATTCAAAAATCCACAAAATATCTGTTTTGTCCTATGAGTGCAGAGGACGGAGGTTTCTAAATTACAATTAACTAAACTTACGGCCACAACGACCCGTCCAATTTGCGCATTCTCCTGTAAAATAATCATTCAGTTTGAGACAATAATCGACGAAGAAAAGCGCTTTGCCCTCTCCACTGTATTTAAATTAATCTACACAGTTCATAAGTTTCACAATTTCTGCCTTTGCTTTAATAGATTGTAGGATATTCTTAGTGGCAAAATAGCTGCAAAATGTACGCTTACCTAGACAAAAATTCAGTGAAGCAGGTGATACTTTGACATTTTAAAATACTTTTCGAGAAAATAAATGTCTTCTTCTATTCTAACAAGTTCGTGTTTTAACCGAAATTGTTAGATGATGCTATCTGTAAAATCTGTGTATATGTTACGATCTGCAGGGAATGACAGTTGATATTTCAAAGATCACTTGACACTTGAATTTTTGGAATATGAGAACATAGCACAATGTAAGAAAATGCTTCTTTAAAGTATTATAGAGATTCAAACACTATCCATACTGCTTATCGGACTTTCATGATTGGAAAATGATCTAATTTTAAAGTTTCTTTAGATTTCTTGCTAATTCTCCTGATATTTCCGTTACACATTAGGAATACTCACAAATTTCAATATTAATATTTCAATATTTAATATTTCCAATTTAAATATTTTTACACATTTCGAAAATTTAAATTTTTCAATATTAGACAGTTTATATTTACGGTTAAGTATGCATTACTTTTATTTCGATATTGGTAAAAAGTGAATATGCGTCCAATAAATCGAAAAACACGAATATAGATCAGCAAAGTTAAATAAGAAAATATCTGTACTGCTTGAATAAATTCCTTCAAATACCTTCATTTATTAGAAGGTATGCCCCGGAAACTTGTCTCTAGGTATCCTGTTATCGGTTAATTTCGATGTAGGCATGCATGGACATTTCAACTGGTAAATGATCGTAATGAAACAATGGCATTCAAATTAGTTGGTTCATCGCCGGTTTCGATTATTTACTCACCAAAAATAACATTTATATTTAAACATAAAAATATCACGTGAAGGCGCATTTGAAAAAAATATATAAATTACATTACTACGTAATATTAATTATTTCAATATTTTTAACTTAAAATAAATTACTGTAACATATTTTGCTACAAAGGCAGCTTCAAGGAAGTTATCAAAAACTAACTATTTACGGTCTCGAATATGTTGTGATCCACAGCATTATACAGCAGAATATAACATTTTCAATAAATGAATACGTGTGAGTTTTCAGATTGCGCGTATTTTACTGAAGGACAGATTGAAATGAAATGTAAGATAAATAGTCCTAATCAGAACTAGCCTAAACGATTGAATAAAATGTTTCAATTCAAATTATTCTTTATCATTATCATTAAACATATTATTATTATTGATTATAAATTTCAGAAAAGCACATTTCCGCCAAGTGTCCGCTTTCCGGAGAGCATACTAATCTGTCAAGGAAATCGAATCAGGTAATGTTAGAATATGCTTAAGTGGCTACTACTTTTGTGGTCAAATTTCAGTAAAACAAACGTTTCGGTAATCTTAGCCATTGTTATTTGCTATGCGTGTATGGTAAGTTTATAGCAGTCATACAATTTGCAACATCATAAAATTGATTTTAGACACAAAATTAAAGTGTCGGGAGATAACTCACCCTTCTTTATGTAAGCAAACGTGGATTGTTCTGCCATAACCTCCCTGTTATTAATCTTTCCACGAACAATACACTTATACAGTCCACTGTCGCTCTTGTGAACATTATTGATAGAAAACGTCTTTCCTGTGGCGATAATATGAGTATCATTCAATGTCCATTGATAGGTAAGGCTGTCATGATCCCATCCACTCGGATCGCAAACAAAAATTGCATTTTGACCCTCAAAAAGGACATTGAAGTTCTCTCGCCTATAGGGTTCCACCTGTTGCCCCCAGACAAGACTAGAAGGCATAGGAGACGTAAAAAGGAGAAGAAGAACTAGTAGGAAAGTAGTGTTATGCCATCCAGAGGGCATATAGCCAAAGAGCCCCATTACTATGCGTTTGATAGTGGATAGTGGTTGTGCTACTATCAATGGGGGGTATGTTTATAAATGTAGTTATATATGAGGGTGGAAGTTGGTTTGTGTATATATGATTATGGTGGTGTCTCCGCTCTGGCTAGCCCAAGGGTGTGTGTTTATATAGGTCTCCCTCACTCACTCTCCCCCTGCAATTGTAGCAACCTTGACTGATCAATCAGAAAACGAGATTGCCTGGCGTATTTGAAGCGGACGCGCTAACGCGCTAACACGCCGCATCTTTAACGCATTTGTGCGAGTTGTACTGATGTATTTTACACAAGTTCGGCAGTGAAATTGTGATTTTGACATTTAATTGGTGACCTTCAATGCTCGACTTACCGTCATTTGCTTTACCAGTTTGATATTTTCAAAGGAAAAATGTAAGTAATGCTTGCTAATACAGATTTTGGAGTTAGCATTAGATTAATCCGTTGAAGTTTATTGCTATTATATCTAGCTGTATATTGTCAGTCTTGTAAATAGACCTTAAAAATATAAAGAAAGTAATGTTTTTAATAAAACTAATTTTAGTGGATATATGAGATAACTTTTTGAATAAATGCCACCTGAGACCTCACTAATAAGACAATATTTGACGAGTACATCTTTTTAGGTTATCGCGTGCAACAAAATTCTTTCGGAATTATGATATGTTTATTTTGTGATTATCGATAGACTGTGGATATTAATAAATATTTCGACTTAGATATATTGAATAATTTATTTATTTTTTTCGGATAAAACATACATTTCACCCAACAATATTGGACATTTAAAAATATTTATCCATCAGGTACAATAAATTTAATGTGCCATCACCGATTTGGTTGAAAAGCAGGACTCAATTAAATATTCTTTTAAATTATTCACTGAGTTCCTTATGATTCTTAAAATGACTAAAGATAAGCTATTAGCAAAGCATCTTGGGTGAGGCCATTATTAACAATCAAGTAAAATGTCCCAACTTCTTCCAAATTCCTTCTTAATCTCATTTAATAAACAGTAATAAATATACGCATGGAGTCCCTCAATTTGCAGTTGTTGATTCTGAGCATGAAAGATCCAGACTGTATTATATGCTAAATTGCATTCTATCCTGGAGATGCAAGCATAGTGTGATGATGGTAGTATAAGACTTGAAAACACATCTTCAATAGTCTGTCGCAATTATTATAGACTTGAATCTGAATAGGTCCATTATATCAAAACAACGTATGAAAAGATAGGATTCAGCCACTCACTAGGGGAATGGAAATCAAAATTAGGAGGTTCCAGTTTTGAAATCAATATTTTCTATGATTTTATTTGGAATCGGTGATAGTGCGCTGGCCATCGGAAGTCGAAAACGGCAATTTCTTTTCAGAAACTTGTTCAAATTAGTTTGATAGCAAAAAAACATCCCACCTTAACAACTTTAATGGGATTAGGTAGTGGGGAACTTCTACTTTTGGAACTTTAGAGTTGATCATTTGATGTATGCTTTCAGGATTACATTTGCACTTCTAGAATTGGACAAAGAAGATGTACCTAACAACACTTCAGCGGTTCACATACAACCTTTATGAGATTTGTTTGATTAAATGCCTATATGGACCATTGAATTAAGCTAATAATACAGTGACCTTCACTTCGACTCTAAGTTTAATGGCCGAATTTATTATTGATCATTACTTCATTCTTTATGTGTCTGCTTCTGTAGCATTTAGCAAATATTTCTATGAAGATAATAATATCTGTAAATATGCAATAATACCACTGCAATCGATGCTGTTTCGTCTGTTTCTCAAAGGTATTCTGCAATAATTAGCTGTAATCACCGTTCGGCCAAGAATTCTTAAATGAAATGGTAAATAGGCTGGTTAATTTTAATAGGAGACCTTATTCAAAATCATAACATATAATCTACCAACAGTTTAATTCAGAGAAGTTGCGTCTTATCCTTCATAACCCTATCAGAAACTGTAAACTTGTACCACCATATCGTTTATAAATACTGATATTTATGATTCATGTAAATTAAAAAAGACAAATTTCCATCTGGAAAATTCCTGTCTCGGGGAAATTATTACTTTTCAGAATACAAATATAAAATTCAGTTATGTGGTAATAACAAAGATGCAACTAAGAAAAGATAATAAAAGTGCTATTTTCAGCCGTTGTTATTGGATTCAATTGTTTAATGAGATTTAAATTTCCGTAATTCTCACGAATAGGAAATTTTATTTTACTAAATTTCTAACAGGGTAAAGATTTGTACGTATAAAAATTAAAATTAGACTACTTAAAAAAACATTTTGACTTACCGAAATGCGTAACTTTGATTGGCATCGATCCACAAATCCTTTAGAATTCTAAAAAATCCAAGTTACTATTTTAAAGAAAAGACTTCTATTTCCTCTAATTCTTCAACATAAAAAAACATTTGAACAAAGTTAGTATTAAGGTAATTCGAGATAGGTTAAGAGAAGGGATTGGATAAAAATCAGAAATAAAGTGAGAGCTTAAAAGGATTCATACAAAATTTTATCATTGGATTCAGGTTGTATGTCTTGGGTACAGTTTAGTGTTTCGAATTTTAATGTTTCATTGTTCTGTCTGAATTTATTTTGTTTCCTATATGACTTTATTTCCTCAGGGTTCAGAGCATATAGATCCAGTGATTAATTTATAAGGTTGGTTAACCAATTCTAATATATTTTCTTCTAATTATAAGAGGACTATACCAGCCTTCACGATTTCAATACAGCCGGGCTCACTCAAGAGGAACTCTAAAGAGTTTCGCAAAAGCTTATTTTGAAATAGAAAATATTCGCTAAGAGCCTGAATACCACAATCATGTGTGCTGAATACTTGGCAGATTCTTGTACTGTTAAGCTTGTAGAGATATTTAAGAGTTGTGTTTCTGAAAGAAATGACTGTACAAAGCGTTTTTGTAATTAAATAAGCATCTACGAAAGAAGAACTCTGTTTTAAGTTCCATCTCCACGCCTTTATAATGTATTAACATCTAAATGGGCATAATCGCGTCAGTGTCATTCTACCCTAAGGACAGCAAAAACGTTACTTGTTTTTATCGCGGGAAAGAATACAAACTTGTTGAATAGCCGACGGAGATCAAAAAAGAGCAGATAATGAGGTCAGGTTGTCGAGAATACTACTTTATTTGATTTTCACAAGCATTAAAGTATTCTTTTTCACTTTTTAAAATCCGAACTTCTTATTCGGTTTGTTAAACAGTTGTTTAAACCACTTTGATTACAACCATGAACAGACGTACGAAACTAGCAGGGGCACTTTAAGCTTAGTAGAGTTCACGGGATTTCACTTAGGCCAAGCATTGATATTAGTAATCCACTGATGCTCAATAATTCTTTCAAGATTAACAGTTGAAATTTGGAAAGACCTCATTCTTAGATTTATTTAATTATTTCAAGATATAAATTCAGAGGGTGAATGAACATTATCAGAATTTTAGCATTTGTCATAACTGCTCAGGGGATGTTAAAACCCATTTGAATTTGCATAATGCAGACCAGAATTACGCATGAACTTTATCTCGCAATTTTTCCAAATATTTGACCTTTAGTAAAGTTTTATTTATCTAAATATCACTTGAAGAAGCATTAAATATCAAAATCAATTTTTACACACTTAATGAAATGACAAAGGACTTGATAAATATTTGATTTCTCTGCCAGTTTGGATATCACGAAGTCAAGCTTTGCTTATGCAAATTTAATTGTTAGGTTTTGTCAAACAACCTGGTCGGTACTGGTTATAGAGAGAGAGAGGTGAAATATTTTTCTTTCAGGGAGATTTCTTCAGCTCAAGACGTGTATTCAGAAACTCCGATAGGTTCGATAATTACTTCATTTAGCCCATTCTATCAAATGGATGTTGCTTTGAGAATATAATACGGACAGAAAGTTGTGATTTTTCTAATTTGAAATGTAATGAGGAAGAGGACAAGATAAGTATACAAATTTAAATGCATAGATTTTTAAAGACCTTAAGCTGTGAATGATTTCTTTTTATACTGTAGACCTTTTGGAAATTTAGAAGTTTGTTTCAGTTGGAGATTATGGATATCAGGACTGTTTGTCAATTTGGATAGATGAACGCTAGCACTCAATTTCATTTTCATCATGGCACATATAAAAAAATTTCCCCTATTTTTTTGCAGTAGAAATTGAATAGTTTAAGTTGCAAAAGTGTAAAGTCTGATTGATGGTGTCACTTTCATAATTTTAGAGCGTTTAGCTGGTATAAATTTAAAACATTATTGCTATGTCACTCAGCAATGATTTTTTAATTGTCCAGATAACAATGAAAATTGACAGTTCACTTCGCTGCACTTCCGACATTAACATGATAACGGGCATATCGGTTACAATAGCTTTTCCATATTTACTCAAGAAAAGCATCCAGAATTTGGAGTTTGGAGTTTTCAAAAATTTATGCACGCCCATTAGGAATTTCACACTTTTTCCAGCTTGAGACTCGTTATAATTTAGCGTTTACCTTTATTGCCATTACCCAAAACAAAAAATAAATAATTTTTGATTGTGGAAAGCTAGTAACATCGAAAACGGTAATTCCAACAAATGGTAAGGAGGAGGGGGTCAAAACGATACTGAGAGCGAAGTCAAGGTATCAAAGTCTTACCACACTTGACATTTGGATTCAAGTTGTACAACATTTATTAAATGGGCAGTCCGCATTCCACCAATCAAATTTTACAATTAACTCCATGGATTTCAGTAAATGCTTGTCTATGATATTTATTGCTTACTGATCGGTATTATTTATTCACTTTTTCTTCCAATGGTTAACATGGCAAATGGTCTTACATGGTATTCCACTTTCTACAATTTTAATGCAGCAAGGCTGAAATTGATACAAGTTTTAAGTTAACAGAACTCCGTAAATTGTGTCCGCTCATGGTGAATATTCAAAAAATATGTTGATATTCATCAAGTGGTTAAGTCCAGTATTACAATTTCTAAGACAAGTTTCAACAAACGTAAGTGAATGCCATCCATCTGAAGTAGTGAATTATGACATCTACAAGATTTTCATTAACCTAAATTAAATGTAGTTTAATTTCATTCCCATTTTATCTTTCCATGGGAAGTTCAAACCAGTTTTGTGAATGGAAAGCAGCTCCAACGCACTCTCATTATTTTAACCTATAATATGAGGTTGTTTCTCAACCCCATCTGGACTGTTCGAGAGATGGGAATGATTTAAAATGCCTCTCAAACTGTACACAATTTATCAGAAATGTTAATGCGTGTATTATCTTTAGTAAGAATGCCTTGTCACTTTGTAAAAGTAATAGTAAGGCAAAATTTCTATAATATCGATCACACATGCAAATGTAAAATTATTTTTAACATTCGTGACATATGTATATACATACAGCGGTTTAGTTGGTATAGGATAGGGCCTAGTTGTCGTGCCTCCTTCATGTTAAACGGCAGCTCTAATTCCTAATCCACTGGTTAAAAATATGGTATTTTCTAAACAAGAATAATTTTCTTGATTAAACCATTGGACCTATAATATTTTAAATATGCATACATTTTGGAGTATATCAGCAGTAAAATTTTAAATATTACTTTCTGGTGCATTGTGGTCTAATCTATTTTCCTGTACTATGAGAGTTACTCATGGTATAGTGAAATAATTGCAATTATTAATCAAGGAGTGAAGAGTCAAGACTCAAGTCAAGGCATTAAGAGCCACATTTCATTTGGATTTTGGGTTCATCAGGTTCTCCAATTTTACTTAATAGATATAATTCAATATATCATGTTCTAATGTCAAAATTCAAGAAGTGTTATCTGAGTACTTAGACGAGTGTGCGATCTTCACAGCTTATTTATTAGCCAGTCAAATTGAGTGCTTCTTGACATTTTGATAAATTTGCCCTTTCTAATAGTCCTCAGCTGCTGAACTTTTGGGTGTTTCTGATTCTTTGGTCTTCATTTTGTGCTATTTAAGAATGTTAATTTGGAATTATACAAGATGAAGCGACCATTTTCATTTAAAACGCCAAGTTGATTATTAATATCAATTATACTTGAACGGATTTTCTTTAAATGTTTCAGTTGAAAATAAACTATTCGAAGGAAGAAAAGGGGAAATTTTGGCTTCAAATTGTGAAATTAAAATAGGTTTGTTTTAATGGTGTTAGATGCGCTAATTTTCTATGCTAATTTGAACTGCATATATGCATACAGATTTGTTCCAGCTAGTAAAGAGAAAACGAGAAAGGAAATAGCTTAAAATCAGTTTTAATCCACAATGACAGGAAGCAAAATGGATTTTTCGATAAATGCATATTTATTTGGTAAAATATCAGAAGAGTATTATATTTTATTAGTAATTATTGTTTTATTATCTTGTCTCATTGTTAATAAACGAAATTTCTTTTTCTTATACATCTTACACATTTTAAATAACAAATTTTAATAATAATTATGTTAATTCCTTATTTTTTAATCTAAAATAGCAAATATCTCTTCTCGAGTTATTAAATGATTAAAAAAATCTGTTTATTTTATGGGAAATTTCAGTCGCTTAATGTTTTATCGGCAGATTTCAACATTAGACGGCTGTTATCCGAAAAATTGACAGTCAGATAGAACATAGATCACTCTCATTTGCTGTTACAAACTCCTGAAATGTCGTTTAATTAAAATCGTCCAGATGATTATGAAGTTTTATATATATATATATATATATATATGTGGGATACTAAAGATGAATAAATTATTGAACATATTTATTTGGAATAAGAATATTTATTGAATATTTATTAACAGAGAGAGAATAATGATACTAGTCAGGCAAGATATGGGAAAATAGTTAGGGAAAAGGGTAGGAAGATTAATTAGAATGTATTATTACTTATGACAAAGAAAACATTTAAGCCCGAGAACAAAAATCAAAATCGTGTAATGTAGGGTTAAGGGGAGGCGATTCATGTAGGGAATAGAGAGAGGGCGTTAAATGAGCTTCACTTCCTTTAAGTTACGAGTTACTTAGCTTGTCAACTTTCAATGTCCACTGTGTTATATTCTGACATTTCAGATGTCAAATTTCGGGGAGGTGACTTTAATTTTATTGGGAATTACGTAAAATCCCCAGGAGAAACCAGAGAGAACGTGTCTTAACTAAATCACATTGTATTATATCGTGTTGATAACAGCTGGTCAGATTGACTAACTTGGCATCCTTGACGACAGGAGGCAGATAATCATGTTCAAGTCGTCGTGTCTCAAAACGCCTCATACTGTTAGACAATGAGAAATACTAAATTTGGTGTATAGCTTTCAAAATGATATTGAATGAGGGAGAATGTTGAAGAAGATTTTAATACAGACCGTATTGTCTTTGGTCTCCTTTCGCCTTTGATACCATTAAAATTTGGCAGACGATTATTATCTTGAAAGCTAAGCTTCAGTCGGATGCTCTCAAAAATTTTACAAAATGAAGTTTTGTGGGAAAATAACTCCTATTCTCAATTTAAGTTATGTAGAAAACTTGATTTCATGACTTAACCCCCCTCCAATTAACTTTCTCCTCCATCAATAACTACTATATTGAAAGCTCAATACTTTCTGCTTAAAACATTTAGCATATTTGCAGTTAGTATAAATTAACTTAGTCCCCTCAACACGGAATTTTTATTTATGGACATTTGTTATTAAATACATATATATATATGTGAACCGGATTTTATAAAACTAGGGTTGTGGTTATTAGATTATTACTTAGGACAGTTAATTCAAATTAATTTCCATTTCTTAACATTAACATTCTACTTGAATATAATATCATCATGACGTACGTCAGTCAGCTTGCAAGTATTTATTGGAACAATTTTTCCGTTGAAATGACTTCACGGAATTATTGAATAAAAATCAAATCATATTTGCTTTCCCATTTCCTCTTTAGACGTATCGCCGTTTTAAAAACCGAGTGTATGAATTTGTAGATGTACCATTTTAAATCTGACATGTAAAATAACTTTTTTTTCTACAATCTGATCGAAAGGTCATTAATGATACATACATGAGTTTATGTGCACTTGTCCTCATATATTTATCTTATGACAATATCTGAAATATATGTATGCACAATTATTTCACTTCTTTGCTTCTAGATTGGACCATTTTTGGCGAAATAAAACTGGAGTCACAATGAGTTGGAAGAAGATGGACGGGATTCACTCTGAAACCTCAAGATTGATTAATCAAATTTAAATCCTGAACCATCACGATATAACACATTGAATTTCACCCATTAAAAAAATGATATATTCAGAATTCAAATTCATAAGGTTCCCCTCAACTTGTGGTTGACCTCCTCTTTTAAATGAATGCGTATTCATGTGAAAACTTAATTTGTGGATTATTTTCCGATTCAATTAGCATGATTTGTTTATGACTGACTGTTTTTAGGGTTGAGCACACTGCAATTGTCTTCGCAAATTCGATAAACTAGTTTAATATATTCTAAAGTAGCAATTGCATTTTAAGGAATTTTTTGCCAGAAGTAATAAAATTTTTAAAAGTTATAAGCAGGATTAGTGAACAAAATGAGTTCTACTTTTCTAAGGTTGGATGCTCATAATTCCATCAGAGACATCTCCATTCGTTAGAACTGTTTTATCATTCGTGGAAATTCATATATTAATCAAGGGAAAAAGCTAGATATGGGGATCACTACGAAAATTAATAAAGATAGAGGGGGTGGAGATGGCGAATATGAAGAGGCTTACTTTTCTGTTTAATTGGATATAAACTGTACCACTTCTTAATTAGCAAAGTTCGAATTTCAGTATTTGATCCATGGGTTGCTGAGTGAGTCTCCTTTCGAAACTCTCGGAGCTAATTGATTGAATCAATTTTTAGTCCTGTCATTTCTACATGTCTGTTCCGTTTAAAAGCCAGGTTTACACTACCTTAGTTTAATCTTTCATATTAATTAAGTTTAGTAAATGTTAAACTTCCAACTAAATCCCAAGGGAAATTAATTTGCATCGCAAAATCGACCTTATAACCATCGAGAAACATTCATTAGTTTGTCGGGATGATGAATATGTTGCAATTTTATGAAAAACTGAAACGTATTTTCAAACCAGAGCAAAAGAATTGGTTATCAGTTTAGCGCAATATAACTTAAATGTTGATTTATTATTACAAATAAAATAATTGCAGAAAATTAATAGAACACATCTTAAAATGCAAAATGGTTAGCAGACTTATTTAGTATAGCTGAGAAAATGCTTGACTACTGTTAATGAAAAGTTTTGGCAAGTTGAAAGATGTTCACTTATAATACGTATGACGTTTGACATCCATTTGCATATCTAGTAATTTTTCATAGTAAAGCTGCTGAAGCAAAATCTTTTTCTGTCAGGTGAAGGAAATGGAAACCAATAAATGTGACAATAAACCGTGTAACATGAAAAGAAAATATCAAGCAATAAATATAGTTTAACATTAAGGTAGTGATGCATTCCAATTGACTGTATCTTGAGTACAGGAAACTAATATCCTCATTAAATTAATCTATACATACTGATTTGTGATTCTAAGTTTCCTCTTTGTCCACATATATTTTTAAAGGTTAACTTCAGTCCGTTTATTTGTATTTGGGTTTGCATTTGGCTTTCACCGCATATTACGACATTATCCCGGGGCAGTAGTTTTCCTTGTGTGGTTTGCATGTATTTTCTGTGTTCTCTTAAATCCTCTTTTAAATCCGGGTAAAAATTCGTGGTGCGTAAGGTATCTGAGGACACTTATATTTTTGTAATTTTAACTAACCCGATAATGGTTAATGTGTTTTATTATCAGAAGATTTCATGCCAGATACCACTAATGAAAAGAAAAGACACACTGTAATGGTATTTATAAAAGCGAAACACAGCGAGAGATTGCAAGATTTCTAAAAGTCACCAGACCTTTCGTTTGCAAAGTTAGAAAGGAGCTGCTGAATGAAAACAATGGAGATGAATTGGCCGCCACGAGGAAGAGAAAACAGAAGCATTGTCAACACTCTGCTGACTCATCACTCAGAAGACCTGAGTTTGGGAGAAGAGTGTATGGCATAATCGACGAAAATCCTGAGAATCCAATACACAACATCTTGCCAAACATCTTCAAGCGTCTGAAGGAGCAGCAGTAGATGAGGAATGTTGTTCATCAAGACCTCGGATACAACTCATACGTTCTTAGGTGAGAACGTCAGATTTTGTGGTCAAAAATAAATCAAGAGAGTCGTTTAATGCGTGCAAAAGGACTCTTAAACAAATTGAAGCACCTAGAGGAACAGCTGCGTCTGTTTTTTTCCCGATGAAAACAACTTCCTCTAGGATCAAATATTCAATCCAAGATATGATAGGTGGTTATATGCGGGTGGATCTCACTGAAATTCCAACTATTATGGGCGTGCACTAAGTTTCCAGCAAACAAGAGTTATGGTTTTCGGCGTCGTGAAGGGTAGTGAGAGAGGAGCACATCATGACTCTTCAACTTTTCCACTGGGTTTTAGAGTCAATGCAGATGCAAATACAGATGCCTATGTGGAGACCCCTCAAACCATTGTTGCTAATCCTCCTTGGGTAGAGTCCATAGCCAATGGAGGAAGACCCCCTATGTCTTCCAACAAGAATCGGCTCCATTCCATTAAGCTCTCAAAAGCCAGGATTGGGTGGATAGCCCAGAATTATCATCACCATGGCCTCCTAACTATTTACCAGAGCTGAATTTCTTGCATTATTACTTGTGAGGCGGGTTGGGATGGAGCAGGGCGGGTCGGGGCGTAGTTGAAAAGGAAGTTAGTAAGCATCCCCATAACACTAAATCTTCCTCTCTCGTGGAAGCATTAGCCCGGGTAATGGTGGACATCAATAAAGACTACCTGATGAAAGTTTGCGGTCTCTTTCGGACTCGAATTAAATCGGTGATAGAGGCGGAGGGAAGATGTGTAGAATAAAACCTAGGTTAATAGGTAATATGTTCATTTGTTTTGTTATTAGAAATTGTAAGTTTCAACCATTAAAAAGTTCATTTTCTGTTTTCTTAAGGTGCGTGAGTTGTCCTCAAATGCTATACACACCCTGTATATGCGCTTTTCTTTGGCTGATAGATCAATTGAGCAAACTTAAAATCGCCATGCATTTTCTATCACCGTTCGATCTCTATTCATTCTAATTCCAAACACTGCTAATTCAAGTAATATGCATCAGGCCAACCCGCATATCTTGGAATACCAAATATTTCACTTTTTGGACTGTAGTTAGAACCCTCTAAGAGCACAGACGCATTGATAAACAGTTTTCGCTCTTTGTATAGGAAAAGGACTACATATTGACCACCATAGTGTAACAATCTCTGTTTTAGATCTCTACCATAAATGAGGACACGGCAAATTCGCTTACTTCTTCATTTTTCGTCTGAACTTGCGTCGACCGATGCGTTCATCTCCAGACGTTTAAATTTTCAATAATATATTCAGGTTATTGGCAAATTAAGAAGTTCAGAAATATTTCCGCGAATGTTAAGATGTTGAAGGATCATTACAGATGTACGTACCAAGAATTTTCATGTGAAACTCGATGCCACTGGTTATTTATTGAAATCCCGATTGGAAAATACCCATATAAATTTCAACTTTCAAATTAAACCCTAATTAGCATAGGCTCTTCTTATCAGTAAAAAGTGAATAATAATTAACTTATTCGATTTGACTTGTTTCTAAATCACCGTGTGTAATGAACCCTACAGTCATTCTATTTAACCAATCTAGGGAGGAAATTCTACAAATTCAAATTGCTCCATGGTTGACAACAAGATTTCAAAGAAGAGCAAAAGACCTTCTCAGTAATCCTGACTGACATCGCAAGAGTACTGTTGAAAGGAGAGCGTCATTTTCACTATGGCTACTTTGACGAATGAGTAAAAAGTCAAATACAAACGAATTATTAAGCCATTAGAAACTGTTCACAAGACATTTTCCTTTAAAATTTAAGTATAGGAAATATAGTACGGGTATATAAATGCAATAAATTTGCGTTATTTATTTTACCTCTAGTTAGAGTAGCAATTAAAACTGGTATGTTTTGTCCCTTTAACTGAATCATGAAAGTTTCATCCATTTTATTTCAAAATCTCAAAGATGCCAGAATTGCTTGCCGTGTTTTGTTAAGCTGATATGAAACCTCAACTAGGAACCTTGATTATGCGAGAAAAGTATCACCATATATTTTCTGAAAACCTTCACACCTATATGGAAGATTAACCACTCTTGCATTCCATTCATCTACTTAGAAGAAGGGACCGACGCAATTATCAGATATGCAATATTTCTTCAAGCGAATCCTAAATGATTAGGATCAAGATAAAAATTAATTACCAAAGTAGTGATTCACACGGTGATCTTAAAGCCTATACTTTCTTTTAAACAAACACTCTAAAAAAACAAATTATTCTGGTTTGGTTTTTGTAGACAGTTTAATGTTGTCTAATTGTCGCTGAAAAAGCGGAATGTTACTAGTGTTATGCAATCTAGATTGCATAATGAGGTAAACTATGGCAAAGTAGCTCGGAAACAGAAAAGAGGGGAGAAGACTTGTAACTCGACTAAGGCTTCACCAAAATTTATTACTAGAGTGCAACGGTCTGTGTACCTCTCAGATATTGAGAGTCGATTGAATACCTTTTTAACCATTACTATTGCAACGTGGAGACCTCATTTTGAAGTTACGAGGGAAGGAATAATAGAAATAACTAAGGAGTGAGTTTTCTTCATAGAATTTCATAAATTTTGCATTCTACTCAGAAAATATTTTCTTCTATTTCAGTTAAAAATGTATCTATTCCAATGTTTTGACCTTAATTAATTTTAGCCATAATTTTAAGTTGCAAGGTGGAGATACTTCTCCAATTTTCAGGAGCATATGCGAGTGAATACGATTCTATTTTTATCTCCTTTTATATTCTGTTTTTTAATTTAGTGTCATAGCATTGTCTGAAAGCTCTGGATTTGAGTATCGAAATGAACCTCAATAAACCGTGAATATCCGTACTTTTAATGTTGGACAACTTTAGCAATTAATACATTTCACTTCTGAAGTTAGCAAAATTTAATTTCGCTTTAACTTGATTGTGGCCAAAGGTTGCAAACTATCTCTTCATATTTTATTCAGGTTTTCAAAAGGGAAATCAAAACTTCATCCTAGATGTCCCCAAGAAGGAAACGAAATTTAGATCCTATTGTATATTTGTGCTTAATCCTAAAGTCCCTACCCTAATTATAAATAAATAATTGGGTGAATATTTAGCTATTTCCAGATCCCACTAAATAGAAATAAAATGGGTACTATAGACTATTAATTAGGGTCTTTCTGATTACTCCATTAACCTCGAAGATGTAGTTAAAAGTAGGAAGAGGCCTCGTGTAAAAAAAGAGTCGGAATGTTGCCTTCGCGGGAATTTAAAATGCAGAGTCGAAGTCCTGACGTTACTGTTGCGATGATTAATGTGTGGCGAATGGCCTTCTCGATCACCTTTGGGAAATTTTAAATGCAATTCATTTCAAATGGTGAACTCACTTTTAGGTTAATTCTGGTTAATAATTAAGAATACGGATTTCCCAATTAGAAGAAAGTTTATTTTCTGTATTCATTCGTAAATATTTGAACTATAAAATGGTAAGTTACACCCGCTTTTTACAGCAAAGACATGTTCTGGTAAAACGAATTATCATTTCCCACGGGAGTCCAAAAAGCTTTTGTAAGTTTTCATTATGGAATAGCCTCTGTATATGTGAAGCAACAAAACAGTTCAGTAAGAGATGAAACTAAAGATTGAAAAAACATGAATAATGAAGTCAGAAGGTCAAGAGTTTTTGCTTTAGTTCATTTGCTTGGAACATTTAGTTGCCCACTTTCACATAGGAAATATTAACTAATCTGAATGTTCTAAAGTTCATTTTTCATTATTTGATCTCTGGGTTTCTGGGTGAATTAATGCTTGTGATACTAATAACCATCTGATTGAATTAGACTGTTGGTCACTCTGATTTTTTAGATAATAGTGGGAAGTATTTTAAATATAGGAGAACTCAAAACATAACTCTCAAAACAAAAGTGATTGTTAACTCATTACATATTGCTAGTGAAAAGCTTGTTCCCATTAGTTTAATGTATTCTGTAAGGGAAGTAAAATTGGGCTATTTCTAATACAAATAGTGTTTTTTTTATAAAAAGTCATTTATTTTATTCACGATTTCCCTCAAATCAATAAGCCTTTTCATTAAAATGAAATGTAGTCCGTATACGCAAACTACTATGCGACGTGTATAGATTTTCAGTGGCGCTTTTGACTTTGGTGCAGCTTCGACTGGCAAATAAACTCCTATTAAATGAAAATTTGCAAACCATTATCGCTGTTTGGTCTTGAGATATCATCCAGAAATGATTTATTTAACACTCCTAAGTTCAAAATTTTCTCGTGAATATTACAATGCTTCAATATTTTTTTATTAAACTGTGGGTAAATCAATAATAATTCAAACATTACTCAATATTTGAAGTTCATAAAATTTCACTATTTCGAAATAAAACCCTTCACGTATGCCCTATCGTTGGCATATTCTAAACTTAATTCGTGTATACGGAAACATTTATTTAAGCAGTCCAATTCTGATGAATACCGAATTTTATGTTCGTTTTGTTCAATCTCTCGGCAAAATTTATGATGAAATGTGTTTTTCTTGCTCGCCGGTGAAAAGATGTGATTTGGATTAACGAAAAAATAGGAAGTGAACTGTGCATTGTTGGCGCAGGACATCAACTTACATCATCAAAACATGTCGATCTAAAGGTCCTAGTCTTGGAAATAAAAAAATTAAATTTTAAGCTTGAATAGGCAGTAAAAATTTTCATGTATACTTCGATATGAGTTAGAACAATCTAAAACTTCTTAGTAGCATTGCTTTTATTGCCATCGTCACAGTGTTGTGTGGGCATCCCCCCCCCCCCTCTTCACTCCGGTCATTAAGCCGTTTATCAAGTTAGCCAATAGAATCAGTAGAAGTCAATGTAAAATTGGATTAACTTACTAAATTACCTACCAAAATACAAGAGTGAAACAGTCGATCATAGAATATTTCGTCAAGAAAATAAAGTCTGAAATAGTAATGAGTAGTTTTCCACGGAAAGTTTAATTATAAAGTAATTTGAAAGAAATCAAATGTTATTCCCTAAAGTCTTCTTTACCAACTTACTATGTATAGAGCTTAAAATAAAGTTTTATTCAAAATTATGTTGTACTAAGAAGCACAGAAATAAAAAGACCATTAGATGTTAACGTCCAGAGAATTTATTCATTTGATTATGCTTAAGATGTGCCTACGATCTTAGTTTAACTTGCCCGTGTATATACAACCATCGGTTACCAACTTGATTTAAAAATTGGCTGTCTACTATTTAGAGTGGTTAATACTCATTTTAAACTATTTTCTTCATCTTAACTGTTAGCTGTAAGAAAGAAATTTGTATCAATTCTAAAGAAACTCCTAAACATTGGATTTCGGTGTCTGTGCATTTCAAATGAACTAGAAGAGTTTGTTTCGAATTGTCGAAATTTTAATTGCAGAAGTGAATAAGACCTATATATTCGATATATAAAAGAAAAATAGTAAATTGAGTTACAAGTTTCTTCCAGTCATCAGAAAACTATTCATATCGGTAAGCTTTCAATTAGTTGCGCGAGAAACATCAAAAAATTTGACTTATATTTATAATATTTATTTATTACACATTTCTCCACTGCTGGTGCAAGGATCGAGAAAAAGAATACATTTAGTATGCGTTTTTTGGATTGCTTGACTCTTTGTTGGTCACTGCAAAGCTGTCTTTCATTGAATCAATAATGGTATATACGTCCCGTATTAATTCTCCAGTTGACATAAATTGAATCAGCAATATATGGGAAACTTCGATAACTATTATAATGTCATTATTCCGCTGCAAATATAATATGAAACCCACAGATGCGCATTAATTTAATTAAATTATCTAAATTAAGCTATTTCAAATTTTGTGTCAAACTACCAAAACCCTTTTTCTCATTATAAAGTCTTCAAAGAAAAATAACATCAAATTATTTACGGGCATAAAACTTATGCACTTGGAGGATTTTCATGGTATATCGATTAAATCGCCACATCCTTACCATTTTTGAATAATTTTATTCATAAGTCATAATGCACGCGTTAATTTGCAAACTAAAAAATATTGAATATCGATCTCAAGAACTTTAAATCATTTGTTAACAGATTTACGTGATGGATTTCCCATTGGTCGAGTAATCTATCTAGGATATATCGTCACGATATTTACTAATATTCCCTTCGTTAAGAATACTTTATTAATAATAATGCATTAACACAAATTAATAGAGATACTATTTTAATTATTTTAATTTAACTTTCAGCACATTTTCTTTGTTAGGTTGTTATAAATAATAATTTTTCCAAGGTCGGATCACCCTTATTTAAACTAGAGATGACCCGAGAAAAGTCGAAAATCTCTCACTTGAGGAACTTAGATCTGCCATTTAATCTGGATAAGGCTGGAATGGATTGTATTTCCTACGGAAGGCTCATTCTTCTAGGGTATGCTTATTCTATTTATTATGCCAAATGAAATTAATATTTCGTAATATATTTCATTTTGTAATTGGTAATAATTATCTTCAGCATTATTACCTATTATTTCATTGCAAAGATTATTATATTAAAGATTGGCAAATATCATGTAAAAAAGTTAATCATGCTCGTTTCACAAATTGTCATAGCTTTACCAGTGTTCTTGCCCTTTTCTATTTATTAGTTTTGTAATTATTTCAGAACAAACGGTGCAGCCACAAGACCAGAAGTTACCAAGAATGGTAACAGATGTTTGGAACTTTATCAGCGATCCACTGCAAATGGAGTCTCCCCAGGTCCTATATCATTCGTTCCAGATTCAACTAAATCCGAAGTGCGCACCATGTTTTTAGCATTTGCCTTATTAACATATTGATCCTGGCATAGCTATAATTCCACCCTTCTTGCTTTATCTAAAAGCGATTTGTGACATTGTTTACCTTTCGGCCAGTAACTCATTTTTTATGCCATTCTGCTGAATAGTTTGCTTTATCCTCTCGAGGTGTTTAAACAGTGCCCTGGAGTTTTGCGGGTCTGTTGCTAAACAATGTGATACAACTTGTATTGTCCAGTTTTATACAACCTGATTGTTTGTGTAAGTTAGCCTCGTATTTAGTTCCAATTGTTCTTTTACCTGAATCCCCTTAAAATGAACTTTAGCATATAGTACTTTCTTATCAAAGTGTCAACTCTCAATTTAAATACGCATGGTCTCTTTTTTTTTATTTTCGGAGAGAGAGTAAGTTTTGTAATACTATATTCGATTGCGTTCACATTATTAATACAAACTGTATTATTCTTTTCTTTTATCTTTTACACAGTGTAACAGTTCTATGCAATCTAATATCAGTTTTAACATATTTCTTAATTTACTATACTTATTAAAGCCATTTAAATAAAATCAATTTAGTACTTTTATAAATAACAATTGAAAACAAATTCTTCCATTTTTTGTTAATCTATACTAATTCAAAGACAAGAATAAATTTTACATGATGAGCAAGAAGTTATGAAATTAAAGCTATTTTAATTTCTAATAAGTTGGAAATTATGTCGAAGCACTTGGGTGAGATGGTTAAGAGGTCTAATTGAAAGGAGTTTAACTCTACAAAGCGGGCTCAGGTAGATTAGAAGCGTTTAAGATAAAATTCTCGACTGGTATACGTCGATTATATTTTTTTAAAAAGAAGATAAATTGAGCTTAACAAGTAGGCGAACTCATATGTGAGTTCTTTTTCTGTGAAATAGGTTTATAGAACTGAGGCATTCACTGCTGAGAATATCATTTTTTCTCAATGTACTATTTTTTTGTGCAGTGATACAGTATTTCTTTTTTTCCCTTCCTAATTTATGAATTTAGTCCGATTGTTGTAGAATATATAATGAACAACATTTTGTTTCGTAAAATAACAACATTGATTTGCGATTTCCTTGATTATATGTTTTATAGTCGTATTTGAGAAGGGAATTCTGTTTTATAACTTTGTGGAGCGCCCTGGTATTATAAAGTAAAATATTTACAGTTTTTAATAGATTCTCAACGGTTGTATATGGAAATAAATCTTCCTTGCATTTCCATCTATTTGTACAATTTCTTATTAATAATAGTAATATGATCTTTCGATTTATTACGACCTGTAGATAATCACTGATTTTTGACAAAACGGCTAAGTGCAATGTGAGTTTCCTATACTTAACAAGTCTATTTAAACAAAAGCCCTTCTCTGAGGCAAAATTTAAACTGTATGGTATGTAGCTTTGAATATAACATTTACTGGAGAGAGGAAAAGGTGAAGTTTTGAAATTCCGGTCTTAAAAACAAGGATTTCTGTATTTCTACCCATCTTGTTGGTTTTTTTGGACGTTTGATGTAACGTCGCAAAATACGACTATATTGATCGTTTCGCTTTGTTTTTTTGTTGTGCCCCATTTGTATTTACGATTTTACCTACCAAAGCAACAATATAGCTTTTGTTATCCTTTGTTTCTAACTTAGTTGTTTTGTTTTCAGGTTGTTACAAATCCCAGTCGACACGCCGTTTCCTACACTTTCAATCGAACTAATACGGTTGTTGTGGAATATGTTCCAGATCCTAACATTGATCTCTTTCAGGTATGCCCCTTTTTACCTGTTTCAATTTCTTCTGATTGTTTATAAATGTTTTTTAATTGGGCGCCTAAATGATTTAAAAGTTAGCGAATTAAGGCACACTCGGTATGCATGTTAGATTACAATGCACATTTGACGGCTTACTAGTCTCCGATGTTTTATCTAATTGATTTTTTCTGTTTTTCTTTTCTTTATTCCTTAACTGTTTGATTTATAAATCCGTATAATGTTATATTATAATGATGATTGATACTTATTTAATTATGTGCGCCGAAAATAAATTATCTTTAGTAAATAAGTGGGCTTCAAGTGGTAAGATTATGGATTTTCAATCCTGTTTTGAAGGAATTGGGTGTCTCATTATTCCTTTCAAATCAATCGGAACCGCATGTCTTTATTACTTTTTTTCGAATTTGTAGATAAATAATATACTGCTTTTGTTGTAGTTTTTAACAAGATATCTCCTTTTACTTCTCGCATTCTATAAAATCTGAAATTATTCAGTTCTACCTGAGCTTAATGGGAAATCCTTAATGAAAAATATTTTAGGTCATTTTTGCCAAAAGTCATCCTGAGACAATTTTAATAGTTTTTTATATTAAGCATCTAGGCTACTATCGACTAGTTGTATAGAGTTGGCATGACCAACCCCTCCCCCCCATTTTCAATCAAATGGTCCAGAAGCTTCGAAAATTAACTCACTCAAGATCCTGGGGATCAGATTCTGAAATTTAAACTCTGGATTAATAGAATCTGTTGCGGTGAGTCATGCCCATTAAGTAACAAGTGGACAGTCGAAGAAATCTAGAGGGACACAAAACTCATAAGGTATCCTTATTCTTACTCGATCTCTTTCTCCTACCCTCTCCATTCCTTATTGGACTATTTTACGGCTCTCTGTGCTCATATGTTTTCCCATGATTAATAGTTATGAAAATTTTTTCGCCGTGGGAAATAGCATGATTGCCAAATCTTAATTATCCCAACCTCGGGATATCAAGTATAATCGTATTTTTTAAATGAATTTACCTGTATTTAATGTATATAATATTATACTTAGTTGTTGTAATGTATTGGAAAAATTCAACAGATTCAGAGGTGTGTTAGCGACTGGCCAAATTGTGGGTTTTACCTACATCCGGAATTTGGGTCTCCGGGCTTCATACCAGCGTATAACCTCAAATACCTTAACTTTGAAGCGACGACTCTATGAAATAATATGTTTTGAAACTTGTCATTGCTTTCACTTCGTCCTTTTTCTGTATTTAAAGGTTTTGTCGTAATTAAACGAGCCACGAACCCTGTATCTTCGTAAATATTAGCCGTTAGCTTACTCTTAATCTTATACGCAAGATGATTAAAAAATTAACTCCTTTTAAAAACCTCCAAAGGTTTAAATGCTCAAGAATCTGCCAATCTATCCGCGCCCTGTGATAGTAATGGATAACTACAGAAGTTCATGCTTGTGTCGGTGTATAGACTAACGAAAACCCATGGAAAGCTCAAGACCACGGATTACTTAGGGGAGTTCCGAGTGTTTTAAGAAACTTCAAGCAAATTTTTATGTGCAACTCGAATCAACAATAAATTCTCATTTAATATCTTTTCATGTTTTATTTCTTTTAATAATTTGATTTTTAAATTAGAGAGTTGATCCCCAATCACCAAACATGTGCTTGCACACTTATTTTCCTACCTATAACATTTGAATTTTAAAGCTAAGTAAATATTTGCATGAATTAATGTTTGTTCTCATTTCTTCTTTATATATATGGCGGCTTGTTGATACCGGCTTAGATATTTAGTAAAAGTCATACTAACTTAGTAATACCCTAGGAAACCTTAGATAGATATTAGGTAGACTATGGTGAACTTGAAATCTATCGTTTAGGAAGTTTTCAAGTACTATCTTACATCAATATTGTCTCACTGATAATTTAGCTTAATGTCCTAATAATTTTAAAGCACTTATGTCAAACATTATTTTAATGATAGATAAACTGTGATTACTGGGAAATACTTTTTCCTACCTTTTAAAATCGTATGATAATTTGTTTGTTATCTGCACCCTAAGCAATTGTTTTGATTCTTTTTCCTTTTGATTGGGTAGAGGGGATTTTCCAGATCCGTTTACCTGGCGAGCTTTAAGTCTCCCCCTCTGGTATGAATGATTCAGCATTAAAATAAGATGCTATTTGCTCTCTAAATAATTAAATCGTACAGGAGCATTTATGGAAATAATCCTTTTATACAGTTTGTCATCAATTTTCAATCGGAAGGAGGATGATAATAGATTAAAAGCTGTTCAGAACGCTGCTCGAAGAATGATGTTAGGATTTTACATCAGGAGACAAATGTATGTTAAAGCTCCTGCAGAAAAGTTCAGTGCCGTCACAAAGACGGGGTTAAATGTATGGGCAAGTCTTCACAGGAAAAATGAGATAGTAGCCCAAGAGCTATGGAAATCCCATTTATCAAAGGTGGATACCTCTAAATCCCCACACACAAAAAGCTGTATAATGCAACTTCAGATGGATGGTAAACAGATGCCCAGCGAGAAAGAAGATGGAATTCTATTCTCGCATCATTGGACATCAACCATAATTAAAAGATGCTCGTAAATGAGGAGTCAAATGTGTGGATTCTCGGCGTAATTAATTTTTTACAAATAAAAGTGCAATGCATAGTCACTGGTAGATCGATTACCACAAATCCAAATATAAACTGTCAGCCGATAGACTTTTTCGTCAGGTAAATGGGTGGAAACTTGCTACCCAAATTTTCCTTATGAAGGGTAAGATGATTATAAAAAGGGTAAGTCTGATTGGAATTCAACTTGAAAAAGGAGTTAACCTGATGATTCTGGAGCTCAGGTGAAGTAGAGTGCTTCTGATTCCCCGACTCTCACCTCTACTGTCCAAATACTCTATCTTAAAAGTAAACACACCGCTTTTTGAACTTTCACTTGCTGTGTACTTGTATGTTTCCCTATGATGAAAAGTCGTAAAGCTTTTTTTGGCTTACTATGAAAAATAAATAAAATAATCAAAATAATATGTGGTTTTCCCTCTACATGTTCGATTTATCCTATTTGTTTTTGATCTTACAGATTGGGCGCTATAAGTCTCCCATAATAGATTTCCACATTGGAGATGTCCCTTCACCAACTGAACGATCGAGTCCAACAACGAATGGAAATAGTTCATTTCTGGAGAGATCTCGAGCTAGTATCTTTTTTGGTATGTTTGACAGAGCCTCCCCTACACCAAAGAAACCTGTTGGCTCTCTGTCTACCGTCTCCCGCTTCGCTTGTCGGATCGACATTGATCGGAGACCCCCGCATGCAGCCCGTATTTATGCTGCGGGATTTGATACGAGGAATAATATTTTCCTTGGTGTAAGTAATTGACCTATAATTAATATTGTTCGATTATTGTATTAATTGAACAAGTGGATATATATCTATAAGGACAATTTGTGGAAAAGGGAGGGAGATTTGGTCCATGGAGTCCGAGATTTTTAATTATTTGCTGTTCAGCTTCGAATCTCTTTCTTTTAGTTTGTCCAGTATTAATCTCTCCTGTTTTTCGTTCCGACCGTTACCAATATTCACCGAGGGGTCAATGGGTCATTAATCTGGACAGAGAAAATGGCACTTGGAATTCCCTAATAAGGCCGGAATTTCGCTCTGTCGTAATTTCCTACAGCTGATTGGTCATGATCGGGCTTTTTTGGTTGGCTGGAATTTATTCGTGAGAGAAGAAGAAAGCTAGTCTAAATGGCCTTGAAAAATCAACCGACCAATTAGGATAGCAATTCGAAGTAAACAGTATTATCTGGGATTAGAGTTTGGATGCTGTCATTGGACTCGATTCTAATCCACTGCCAACAACCAAAATTGTTGAAATGTTAATTACTTTTACTCCTGTCGCATATCAAGAATATTACCTGAATTCGAATTCCTTTTTTTTCTATTAGAGAACTTTATAACCACTCTAAATTATACCTAGATTAAAAATTTGACGATATTTTTAAGATAAATTAAATTTTGCTTCAGGATCAATTCTGCTAATATATAGCTAACATTATCTCATATTTGTAATGCTGACTAAAATGACTGAAAATTTTGATGTCAAGTCCTGCTAATTTAACAATCTGCATTTTGGATACAAAAGGTGCGTAATGAAATTGACCATGTCGGATGTGTACTTTCACATATTTGTTCAAAATGCAAGGCTGCTCAACAAAATCAAGAGAAATGCCTTCATCAATTTAATCTTTAGAACTAAAAATTGCAATTTGTAGACGAAGTTGAATGTCAAAGTGCAGATAAGATAATCGCAAAGTCTCATAGAGCTCTTTCTTCAATGTGAAAGTTATGAACTCTATTGTTAAATTTGCATCTTCGGTTGGATCTTTACAAAATGCACTTATTATTCTGATAGGATAGAATAATGTAAAGGCATCATTCTCGTAACTAATAGATTGTAAGAGTGGCTAAGTAGGAGAGTAATGGCCAGTATGCTAAATAACAAGAGGAAACCATTAAACATTTGAAAGGTGGAAAGAAGTAAATCTCAATATTTAGAAGTTAAGACACTAGGGAAAAATTGATGAACGGATTGAAGCATGTTACCTGACCCTGGATAAGCCCAAAAGCCACTGCAAGTAAATGTCTGTTAGGTACTGTTGATTACTGATTAAAATTGTGATAAAAAATGACATAGGTACCAGTAATTTTAAGAAGTAGACATGGGCGTTAACATCCAATTTTCTAAACGGACGGGCCCTCCAGGTGTCTTCATTTAGTCGTCGTTAAATATTTTGAAAAGTGACTGACAATTTATTTCCGAATCAAGTCAGCAATCTCGGGTTACATATAAGCAGTTAATTTAATGTTGTTTCGGCAATTACAGATACGTACAAATACATAATAATCAACCTTATCCAAGGGTGTTCATGATAATCTAAGGATTTAACATCACTGAAAAAGTACTTCTAGGCGAGCACTATGCGATATTTGTCGGGCGGTGTATCATTCGAATCTGATTGATCGATAATTGGTGAGTGAATATTTAGCTAATAAAAAGCCTAGGAATATGACAAATGATTAGCCGCGATAAGGAAGGCGATTGCGATTAACTTTAGTTGAATTGAAGCATACGAAAGATTGGTAATAAGGACTTTGTGTGCTCATTAACTCCGAATTCAGTCATCGACGTAATTAGCTGAATCATTTCTTAAAGATAGCATTACTCACTACTCATCTAAATCGCTAACCATTGTTCTTCATCTCTTTATAAAACCACCTCCTTTAAAAATTTTGCATAGTTGTGCAAAGTTACCCACATGTTTAGTATACTTTGAACTCATAACTCTCTCACTCCCCCACTAACGGGTTAAGTAACTTTCTTGATTTTGTGTGTTGACATCACCAACCGCGGTTAATTACTGCTTGTATGTCCATGTGTGCTGTCTTAATTGAAGATCTGTTGTGAGTCAGTGGTATGCAGTTAAGCGATATGTTTGTGCAAATTTTCAATTTTTGACTTCTATGTGTACTAGATAAATTAGGTTGTGCATTTCCTGACGATTTTGGTGATTGAAAGTAAGTAGATATCGATGCCACCAAAACGCTGGAGATGTGTATCGTTGTACGGTTTGCACTTCTAAATGCAAATTGCGAAAAATATAGTAAACTGTTGTAAAATAAAGTCAGACTTTATGTCATGAGGTATTCTATGAGTTCTCCGGCCCCAGAGAGAGATGGAGAGTGAGGGGAGGAGGGAGGGTAGGGAGAGATTTAAACGAACAAGACAGTCTAGTAACCAGGTTAGACCAGGTATATTGATGCAATTAAAACTCTATGTAGACACATACTTGGGTTTAGTCGGATTGCGACTAACTGGGGAAGACTGAATCAATTATTTGTCTTCCATCTTAGAATGTGACAGAAAATGATTGGTCAGACAATGGACTAGTCGATGGAAGGGAGTTGAATTCACCATGGCGATGGCGTGGAATCGTTGTAGCACTTCCGTTCCACGTTAAAGCATTGTTTCTCTTTCCTATCATAACCCTAACTTCAAGGCTTATATACACTTCAACACAGCTATGGTCTTCATACTTCGTCCATAAAAAATCTAAGAGCTAGTATACATCGTACTATTGGGAAAAATGGATGGATCTTAATTTGGGAAGATTGAACAGGGAAATTTGTTATGCGGTTCCTGGCTTATAAATCAAACTACTTTCAGATATTTGTTTCGTTTGTCCATCTACAACCTTTGAAATTTACAATGCTTCTCCGCGAGGTTCCTGATATGTAACTGCTTAACCATCGTTGCCGTTTTTGTGATGAGCAAATTTCATTTCAGTTAAATAAAAGATCATATCGAGAATACGATTTTGAGTACACATCTTCCTATAGAATGTTTACCGAGGGGAGGAGAAAGATAAAATTAGGAATTTCAGTATTGAAACCACGATTTATATCTAGATCCAGTTGCGGATAGGTTTAGACTCCTGATAGCATTCGGTTGAAGCGTAGCTTTCATGGGAGGTTGGTGAAAATTGTATCAGGTGTTAGTTTTCATGAATCTGGCATTAACAATCTAATTCGAATTTTTCCGCTTGCAGAAGAAAGTTCACACCCGATCTGACCGAGTCAAAAAGATTGGGTGTTAGTTCCACCCTCATCCTAGTTGAATTTTCTTATTCAAAGGAACCGTACATAGTGAACAGAAAGTTAATTAACGAGTCTTAAATCCTATAACCTTCTAAACTTTTCACTTTAATTGAGAATGTTTTTGCTACTGATAACTTGTTGAGCCAGGAGTGAGACATGTTTTAACCACGTGTGTTTTATTATCGGCGTATTTTACAAACTACTTTGTGATGTCTGTCCACTTTTTAATGTGAATGTACCTTTAATAGCCTCGACAGTGGCTTGTTTTCACACAATCGTGTAAGTTACCCGTATCTTTAACCGTTAACTGCGCATTGTTTTTTTCAATATCTCAGGAAAATGCCTGTAAATGGCGACACAGTGATATTATGGATGGATTCACCACAAATGGAGTCCGCATTTTCCGACCTAGTCAGTGGCTCAAACGTGATCCCAATGGTACGTGGTCATTTAAACAGTATATTTGCGAGTAGTACAAATAGGCCCACCATTACCTTACGTCTTTTTTACTTTAGATGAACAGTCGTAAGTTGCTTCAAAGATTTGCGAAAAATTCCGCAGGTTACCGGACCTTTATCGCTCTTTATTTTCTTGTTTTAATGTATACAGATCACTATGGCGGGAAGTGAGTGTTTGCGGAAATGTATACAGGTTGCATTCCACTATGTTTGTACCTGGTGAAACTGACCGGGTAAGAATGCAACTCACCTTGCTTCGTTTTTTATGAAAAATTTGATCGACTAGTCTTTATGTGATCCTTGAAGGTAAAGGAGGAAGATAATGTGCTGGAGGATGGAACACTGATTGATCTCTGCGGTGCGATCCTAATTTGGCGATCAGCTGAAGGATTGAGAAATGGTCTCACATTAACTGACGTTAGTGAAATGGTGAGTTTCGTGGAGATCACTCGGAACTTCATGTTCTTATCGATGAGTACTTAGTACTCTTGTTAATATTTCTTCTAAGCTATGATGTAAATTGAAACCATATATTGAAATAATTCGGGTAACTAGAACTGTTTGAAAGTGTTAGAGAGTAAAATGGAATCTACGGGACAGCTCAAAAGTAACTTCCAAATAAAAATCGGCAGAAATTTGAATCCTCACGTTTTGTATGTTTTCTGATTTTTCAAAATTCAAGTAAGCCAATTAGCATTTTAATTTTTTTCTTTTTTAATTTGGAATTACTTCTTTCACCATCTGTTAATCCATTAGTTGCAAATGATCAGCAATTTCCTTACCACGGATATAAGTTTGATGGCTTTTAATCTTAAATTTATTGGAAAGAGAGAGGGAGTGGAACTCTAAAATTTCGGACCCGAAAAGTAATGATTTCTTTCGAGAACAGATTGTCTCTCTTCGCACTTAAGGTCTTCTTAGACTGAAATATGTATTATCAGTTGGAGCTTAGTTGTAAAGGCTGTTGGATGTCGATTTTCTGAATTTAAATTACGTTCATCTCTATTTTCGCTTTTTTGTTTTATTTGAGGACGGAAGTGTATAACCGGAACAAGGCATGATTAAAATATCGAATAGTGGTTGCGACGATCCTTATAGTCATTTGGTTATATCGAGCAGTTTCATTAGCATTTGTTTTCAACTTATTAAAAGACTAAATATCTACATTACATATTATGGACTTGTATAATTTATTGCTTACAAAACTTGTCAGTCTAGTAACCGTAATGTTTACGCTAAGTTACCGTACAGCGCTGTTCCGTATTTTCATACTTGTTAGTAAAAAGCAGAATGTGGTTCGTTGTTTAGTTAGTTGTCAATCAAGAATTGTAAATTCTCGTCAATGACTAAACCAGAATTAGATGATAAAAATTTTCCACTGAAAATTAGCTTACCGGCTGATACTAGAAATTATAACTATACTTTGTTCCAAAACTTCCAAGCTCATTTCGGAGAGTGTTTTCCAACGCCCATCTTACGAAGAGGGGTAGCGTCGTGGATCCCTCAACCCTGGTAAGAAGCTCGAATTCTGCCACCTTTATTAACTCTTTATTCCACTCATCAGGTTATACACCGATGTGCATCGAACTCATGACCTCTGACTCTGCAGCTAAGCACTTTGACCGCTGCACCGACAATCAATATGAATGGAAATGCTTAAAACTGAAGTTTCCTGCCAAATAGATGCTACTTTTCTGTTAAAGATAGCTGTTGAGAAACATTTCCCTTTAAATGGCCTTAGTCTTTTCCTATTATTTACTTAATACTTGTGTCGAATGTGCAAGTGAAACATTTTCCATTCTACGCTTTAACGTTCATTCCTTATTATTCCTGCTTTAGGTCAACATTCTCAATCAGCTGCATATTCAGTGTCCAGTTTATCTAAAAACGCTTCAGTTCAAGGGATTCTGTGTACCGCGAGCTCCTTCTAAGTTCGCCTATAATGACAATTACTCATCCAACTCTTCGCTCAGTGCTACTTTCGGAGGAGGAAGTCAACCCCACGTCTACTTAAATTGTGGTCATGTTCATGGGTACCATGACTGGCACCCTATTGGTGAACAGTAAGTTAATAATTATTTCAAATAAATAATATTTTAACTAAATCAATGTGAAAATTTACCTCATCAGAAGAGTCTATTCAATTTTTCCTGTTTATATTTAAAATCTTCTAATCACTACATTGCCGCCAGTGTCGAGCTAATATCACCTCACTTCAGCTTGTTTATGTGCGCCATTTCAGTTCGAGTCGAATGAGATAAGAACCATCAAAACCACAATCTGCTTTTTCTTTTCACCTCATTTTTATGCCCCCGTACTCTTCGTACTTCATGCAAGTGTTCCTTTGTGTTACTCTATGCGTATGTGCTTTTTCACTTTTTTCTGTACCGGTTCTACACCCTTCCTTCACACACGCTAAAACAGAATTTGCGCGTTTAGCTTATCTTTACCGTTCTGTCTTTCGTTTTCTAGTCCTCCCACTGCTGCGTAATACTTTCGTTAGCTTTAATCTCTCCACGACTTAAATGTACTTTCTAGATTTCTCAGTCTTTGTGCAGCGCTCTCTGTGAGCTTGTGTGTGCAAGTTGGTCTTGTCTTTAGCCTCTTGAGAATCACAGATGTAAAATGTCCAAAACTCCATGAGAGCGAATTCTTCGATAGTTTAATTGAAATCATCCTCTCTCACTCCCACTGAACTATATTTTTTAACACACCTTGTTAACGGACTGATGTTTGAAGTTACTTAACGACTTTTTTCTTAATTCACTCGCGTGACTGAATGCCCTTTCGTTAAACACAGGTGCGTCCGTTCTTGGATCAATTTTTTCTAGTGATTGAATGCCTATTTCGTCGCTATATTGACTTTAATTTTTTCGTCATAGGGTAATTTCAATAGGTGGTCTAAAGTTCTTATGATTTTCTGATCGATTTTCTATATTTTATTTTTCATGCCTCAATGTGTCAGTGTCAAACACAGATGCCTCCGTGGTTCTATCGCCTTCCCTCTAGTCGATATTATTTCTGCGTTCTCATCGTAATGGCCTTTAGATCTTTTTAATCATTAAATGATATTCTTTCATTGTGTTTTATGCAGTTATGGTAATTAATCAAGTTGTGTAAAAGTAGTCGACAGTTTTAAATCGGGAAGAAAAACCTAAGATCATTGAAGAAAACTTTTCAGGCCATTAAGAGTAAATAACACATGACTTGGGTATAGGGGAAGTATCCTAGAAAAACTTCCATTCTATCAGCGCCACAATTAATCATTTCGGTTTACCATTCACGTCTTTGAGTTTGCACCACTAAGTATCGATCTCTTGAATTCCAAATTCTTGAGAAGAAGGGGGATATCCTGAAGAATCTCTAATTTAGACAATTCTTTTAAGTATCACTCCATTTTAACCACTGATTGACCATTTAATTAACGTTTATTCAATCCAGCGCTGCCATCAAGAGCCCTGCCTTCGAGATGTCCGACTTATTTTTTCAGCTGTCAACTTTGGGTCATTTAAGCTATTCATAACGCGTCAATTACAAAAAGTTGAAATATTTGTTGTATGTGAAGTCAGTTTGTTACTGTCTTCTCAGGGAAAACATATCTTATGTTTTCATGGTTATTGATGCATTAATATTTATTACTCATTGTGATATCTAGGCCTTTATAGAACTCAATCCCTCAAAGAGGGTCAGTGTCTTGTCTTGGTATTTGTCTTGTGAACTATTCCATATTAGATGTTAATTTGATCTATTTAAAATCATCAATTTATGTCATCCACATTTTTTAATCAAGAGAATTTCCTGAATAAGTTCTTATCGGATTCAACTGCCCCAAACTGTGATAACGGGTGAAAGTTTCTTAATCAAAATTTTAATATAGTGAAATCCACAACGACTATCTATCAAATCCTCTAAATCTTAAACCTGTACGTAATTTAGAACAATTCTTATCATTGTGTAAGGAAATAGAATATTAAGTGGGAGACGATCGAAAAGCAACTTCGATCATTCATTTTTATTTTATTTCTCACACCAAGGCGAAAACAATTTACGACTTTTCACTGTGAGAAAACATCCAAACGTATAGAAAGTGAGTTTATAAAAAGGAAGTATGTTTAGATTTCAAGAGGAATGGTAGACTAGAAGTGAGAGTCTGGAAATCAGGAGAACCCAGAATTATCCTCCCAACTGCTGTTTCAAGTCGAAGTTCTTCAGACTTGTCCTTTCTCTTCATCCTTTTGCTCTGCGTGGGAAGATCCGGGTGACCAGTTTTCATATGATTTCGGAGCCATCCACTTCCCATTTTACTCCCGTAACGGAACAAAGAAGTCTACCGGTAGACAGTTCATCTTTGGATTTGTGGTGATCGATCCACTAGTACCTTCTCATCTCACTTTCATTTGCAGAGTCGACCACATCGAGAATCTACACACACACAGTTTCTCTTTTTACGCACACCTTTCAGTTGTATTTGATGTTTAACAAGGCGAGAAAATTTTAAAATATTATTATAACTAACAGCAAGGCAACAATCTTACAACGTTTTCATCGGGGCAAAGTAACTGAAATCGGGTAACATTAGGTCCAATAAATGACGAATGGGAGAAGATCGAACATATTTTGAGAATCAAGTCAGAACATTGAAAGAATTTTACTTCATTTGATTTTTGTATTCAAGTTTTGCAACACTTACTAAATTACTGGTTCAAATTTAAATTTCATCATCTGTCCAATAGATTGTAACAAATGCTTGTCTACGGTGTTCGGTGCTTGGTGATCGGTTATTTAATCAGGAAAGGAAATATCACTTCCATTCATTTTCTCTTCCAGTGATTGAGAAAGCAAAATGAGTTTGCGTTATTTGACAGATTACGGTTTTAAAAAGCAAAGATGAGGTAGATACAAATTGTAAGTTAGCAAAACTTCGGTAAATTTTTAATTTTTCCATTCTGTATAGGTCTCAATAGGCCTTGACAGCCATTCTATTCCGTAAATACGCATCGATGCATTTTAAACTGTCTATCTGTAGATGAGTCATGCACAAATATATGTTTGACCGCAATGTATACGTTACCCCCATTTTATTTCAGGACACAGTTGCGCGGTGTCGTCTTTCATGACAAGATCACCAAATGGTCCGACTTTAACCATTAGCAGTGCACATCCGTATTTGATGGTTTGTTGGACGGTTGTTGTAGCATCTAAGGTATTTTATTTTCCACTAACTAATCCACAAGCCATACCTTCTATCTTCTACCAACCTTCACTACGACAACAGGATAGAGAGAGAAAACAGATCAACGGTGTGCAGGGCTTATTGAGAGAGGGCAAGAGACAAGGGAAAATGTGAATGAATGGATGCAACAGATCATGTGTTTATTTAAACAGGAGCAACATAAACAGATGGAGTGGCTCCGAATACTGCTGATTGGAGGAAACTGAGACCCGGCAACTTTCACTCAAAGGCCACTTAAATTGTTTAGTCACGGCTTTTAAAATAAACAAGCTGAGGACACACTATGATTTTGCAAGAAAGCTTGAGTTTACAGCAAAGGTAAAGTGCTCCAAGTACCATAGTGGGATTAGTAATGATCTTGAGGTCAAGAGTCTTAGGTCTCAGGGCTAATTATTTATGACCAAGACAAAAATTTAAGAAACTTGGTCACTACAGGTTAATGATGTTGGAGTGAATCGCGTGTTATCGGAATTTAATAGCAAATATAATGGATAAAACTTTATTTTGACAGAGAGAAGGAGTCCTAGAGTCGTTCTTGAGTAACTTGTATTGTACTGCCTCTCTTGTTGACAAGACTCAATTAGTACATTTAGCTATCCACATCAATGGATGTGCACCGAAGGGCATTGGTGGCATGGCCCCTAGTAATCTTTGGCTACTGAGCTAGCAACCCACTCTAATCTTAATTCCTCACTCTTATATCGGCGCACTTCAATTGTGTAATACTCTATCCTTAATAAAAATTCAGACTGATGAATTCTGCAGGATTCGAATGGTCATTAGGACATCTTAAATATGCAGTTAATCTATGCCTCACCGTAAAAAGCATTTGCTACCATCCAGTGGACGAATAATGAAATTTAAATTTGAACCAACAATTGAGTAATTATTGCACAACTGGAATACAAAAATCAAATGAAGCAAGATTCTTGGAAATCTTGACGTCGCTTTGAAAATCGTTTTGGCCTCCTCCTCTTCATCATTTATTAGACTTTCTGTTAATCGATTTTTGTTGCTTCCCACAATTTAAATTGTAATTTTTGCATTCCTGCGGGTAATAATAATGTACTTCACTACTAAAACAGAGTTAACCCTGAGTAAGATCTAGCGACCTCGACTATATTAAGATCATGCAAGATCGTCCTGCTTTTTCGGCCCTGAAAAAAGGCCATCATAATTTATTAACCAGCCAATAAGTATTGGGCATCGTGGACAAGAAATTGCTCAATAATCCAAAAAACGAACGATGAAATTTGAATTTTGGAGAGTGAAATATTTAACTAATTATTAAGCAAGTGGTGGATACTTGAATACAAAAATCAAATGAAGTAAAATTCTTTCAATGTTCTGACTTGATTCTCAAAATATGTTCGATCTTCTCCCATTCGTCATTTATTGGACCTAATGTTACCCGATTTCAGTTACTTTGCCCCGATGAAAACGTTGTAAGATTGTTGCCTTGCTGTTAGTTATAATAATATTTTAAAATTTTCTCGCCTTGTTAAACATCAAATACAACTGAAAGGTGTGCGTAAAAAGAGAAACTGTGTGTGTGTAGATTCTCGATGTGGTCGACTCTGCAAATGAAAGTGAGATGAGAAGGTACTAGTGGATCGATCACCACAAATCCAAAGATGAACTGTCTACCGGTAGACTTCTTTGTTCCGTTACGGGAGTAAAATGGGAAGTGGATGGCTCCGAAATCATATGAAAACTGGTCACCCGGATCTTCCCACGCAGAGCAAAAGGATGAAGAGAAAGGACAAGTCTGAAGAACTTCGACTTGAAACAGCAGTTGGGAGGATAATTCTGGGTTCTCCTGATTTCCAGACTCTCACTTCTAGTCTACCATTCCTCTTGAAATCTAAACATACTTCCTTTTTATAAACTCACTTTCTATACGTTTGGATGTTTTCTCACAGTGAAAAGTTGTAAAGTGTATTAGCCTTGCTGCGAGAAACAGATTAATAAATCCCCACTTTTAATTTTAGGGTCAAATCCATGTCAGTGTTTTGTAAATAAGTTGATTTAAGTTATGAACTAATCAGCACTAACCCCAAGCCCCAACTGACTTACAGCTTTGGATCTCAAAATGAAAGTGATACCACAGATTAATTTTTGGTGTACACTTTCTTTTGCATCCATACGAATTTTAATTAGCCTCTAAAATACAACGCTAAGGAAGTAAGTCAAATGTAAACCTTTGCTCTTCAAAGGTTGCATCTAGTAGAATCACCTCCGACTGAGGAAAACTCTCTCCAACCATGAAAGCTTATAAAATAAATGCTGAAAACTATTATTCGGTCGTAAATTTCCGTTTTCAGGACTTATTTTGAATTTTTCTGTCCGTTCTAAGCTTCATATCTTTCTGACCTTTTGGTTAAAATGATTAAAAGGGCTTTACGACAATTTATCAGCAAGTGAATATTATGAGTATTTAATATGATTCCCTTTTTTCTCTGTTGTAGGACTATGGGCGAACGGGACAAGCGAACGTGTCCTCTCTGCAGACAATCTTCGAGATTTGTGCGACTTTCAATCGGTGAAGAAGTTGGATTTTACGTGGATCGAGGTGCACCCTCACATTGTTTCAACCCCTGCGGACATATTGCCTCCGAAGCCACTGTTAGGTGAGTTGTGGTTTTCGATGTTTTCCTTTATTTTCTACGTTCTTTATTTAAAAGCATCGCATAGGTGGTATAAATTTTTAGCACGATTGATATATTTTTTGTTTTCCAACTGATCTTTTATAAAGTTTGTCTTTTTGCCGTATTCTTTAAAGCAAAATGATCCCTACTTTTTTACAACGATGTTAATTGAAAAAATGTTTAGTTTTGACTAGTATCTTTATTGGAAGGGGAAGCAGGTAACATTTGATGGTTTCGTCCTGAAAGTATAACTTTTTACAGAGCCCGGATTGTAGTTAGTGATTCTTTGCCCTTAAGACCTTCCAGCTCTAAAAGCTTTAAGTCTGTCTGGAGCTTTACCATCAAGTTCTTTTAATGGAAAACATCACTGGACGCTGGTTCTTATAAGTATTTTCTCAATCAACTATCTCACGATATAACTCCATTAAGTTTAATTACCGGAAGAACTGCTTCGGGTAGTAGCACTTATTTTATTTTTTTTCCACCAAACACTTTGCTAATCCAGCAACCTTGTCAGTACCAATGCAGAAACACATATGCGCAAGTAACCCAAACATGTGAAAACAGTGGCCATTGGCTTGATCAGGAAGCCCTTAGCTGTTAATTGATGCAAGCTAAAATGTTTGATTAGATTCATAATATTAGAATTCCACTGCCATGTAAACTATAGCGAATAATTTCTAGGTTCCCATTATGACTTTGCCACTACCTAAAATATTTGAAATTAGTTATTGGCTGATGTTAACTGAAGTTGGTTCAATTCAATCCAATACTTCATTGGATGTCCTATGAAATTTCGATTACAGTTCAGCTTTAAAGGCCTTTTATTACTATGCATTAAGCTAACACCACCCTTCTGTTGTAAGATCCCTTTTATTAGCACGGCGGTCACACGCATAGTGTGGTTCAAGAAACCACTTTTCTACGGTGAAAAAAGTATAGATTATTTATGAGCTATTCCCCTACGGATTTGTAGTTTTTGAAAGGGGAAAGAATGCCTTTTCATAAACAGTTTTATGAAAGATAAGAATGATTAAATCCTATTCTATTCTTATCCTAAGATGAGGAAAGATATTCAGTTTGAAAAGTTACAGACAAATAAGCTTAAGAAGCACCTTAAAAGTAGCGGATAAATGTTAGCTCGTATTCTCCAACCTGAAATGAGTAGTGAACAAGTGAAAATCCCGCACTTCATGTACACAATTTCTCTACCCTCTATTGAAATTATGATCCTCAAAGCTATACATCCCCTTGTTAAACCAATATTAGTTTCATAAATACGTTAATGGTATCTTTAAATTGATTTATTTTCATTATATATTGACCATTTAAGTCGTTTATGGTCATTTACTGTAATTATAATGCCGTATTGCTCTTTTGATCTCTACAATATTTAATTCATTGGAGAAAAATATTCTACTGTGGTTTTTTAATCTTACATGAATTCAATCTTAAGAGTGAATATTAATTCCAGAAAAAAATTTTCAAGATTATATTTCACTTTCCGGATACTGTAAAAAGAAACGAGTAGTTTTTTATGATACAGTAGCTTTGCTGCATCACTACACTTAAAATTATCTCCGTTTAGTTATATTATTGTGTGCTCTTGGATAAAAAAATGAAAAAAACGGCAACTCGGTTGACAAAACTTTGCGTTTATATGATAATCGTATTTCTCTTTAAAAGATTACTTGTTTCCCGAGCAAAATAATGTTGATCCTTTTGATAAGCACACTAATTTGAATGGCTGTTCAACTACTTCCAAAATTTTCTTCTAATAGTCAGTATATTAGCCTTTTGATAAGAGCTACCCTGGTTTTAGCATAACAGAATGTTGTAATGCACATATTGTTTACATATAGGGTTAGAGGTTACGGAAAAGGAAATCATTTATTCGAATATGCAGAGATTGTAAAGTAACTTCTTCCATACAGATTTCCGGACGTCTAAATACTCAAGAAATTGCCAAGTAATAAGCCTTCTCAGAAGTTTGAAAATCTATTCCCCGTGTGCACAGATGGCGATGGATCAGTGAGCAATCGAATACTCAGACTGACGCAAAGTTCATTAAAAACTCATGCACAACTCGAGGCATTGGGCTTTTTAAATGGGGTCCCGAGTTGTCTTTGAAACTGCAAGCGAGTACATAAGTGCAGTTAGGGTTTTAAATAACTCGGAGTGTTATGTGTATTCTTTTCATATCCCTTTTTCATTAAAAATGATAGATTATTGGACTATTTAATTTTTTTAAATCAGGAATTACTTCCAAACTATACTGTTGGTCTGGTGACATATATTTTATAATCTCTCCTTTTTGCCTCTTTCTAATGTTAGCTAAGTCTTTACTGAACTCCCAAAAGGAAAGCTAATCAATGACTTTTCATATTCCCATAAAGTCAGTCTGTTTATTCCTCTATTATGAAATAAAATTTCATAAATTTCATAGGAATTGTGGAAGCAATTCCTATTCCGTTTGATCCTTAGACCAGTAATTAACTTCACATGGTATTCTGGGTTAGTTTGAAGTCGACAGAGGCTAACCACACTTTAAGTTTCCGTCTTTAGGAAATAAGAGGTGTTTATTTTAATTTGCGATTTTATATTGGTTCTTTTCAAGCGATTTATCAATTTTTCCGAAATTCTACTGGTTCAATAATACCTAAGTTAAATTGATAAACCAATGCTGATAAGTATCGATTAATGAAATTAATTTCAAATGTCTGATGCTTACTTGTTGTTTAAAATTGTACGATGTGTGGTCACTTGCTATCCCGACCAACATTTTCCCAAATATATTTTCCTTTCAATTGACGTAACAGGTTGACTCTCTCTAGTGGAAAAGAGGAAACGAACATTAGGTACGCCTTTTGTAAAAGTAGTTTTGCTGTCAACCATTTCTCACTCTCTTTTCAACTCACCAAAGGTCTGAATTTCATTGTTATACACATATATTTTTTTTCCAGTATAGAGTTCACCGAAGGTGAACTCCACTGAGCTCTGATAAAATAAATACATATTAGGCTAATTGAAGAGGACAACCTACCGAGATGATGTAACCAGACTCCTTGTAGAGAATATTTACTAAATGCTACTCTGATTCTTTAACCGTTATCTCAAGTCTCTTAACAATCTGACTGAGTTTTATACTCCATTCTGCGTATAATTCCTTCCTCAGCCTGTTGGCTATTTATCGATATTCCCCATTATGTAACTATATGTTCATTTTCTCTGAATTGCTACCTAACGTTGCATTCTGCCACCTCGGTCTTCTTATCTTGTTGTACTAGAGTTCGTTAAACAGGGGAGGGCAATAGCTTAGTTGGTTTTCTTTCTTACGTTTGTAGGCTTCTTCTGAAATGCCTTTCTTTCCAATCTAACGTTCACCCAACTGTAAGCACCGTATCATTCAAGTTTATAGTAATCACACTTAGAAGTTTGAAAGTTGGACCATGCTGCAAAGAACTGTGCGTAGGAAGTGTGGTCTTAGACAGATATTTATCAAGGAACATTATATAGATATGATATGAAAAAGGATATATAGTCAATAGAATCGAAAAGGAAATAAGGATCTAGAAGGAATAAGGGTTAGGGAAAGTGGCCATTTTGCTTTGACAGTCACGCCTCTCATTTTTGGCTTTCCCTTGATTGATTGGTAGTTCCTTTGAGAATAATGTTTTCTCAAAAAAACATTGAAAACTCTCTTCTTGATTATTCTTTTTTGTATACATTGTTTCGATACTTTTATTATTGAATTACTTTTTTATTCAAGCTTTAATCATTCTAATTCATTTCGTTGACCAACGGAATTTGTTTGCTTATAAATTTAGCTGGATTAGTTTACATCGACTTTTGCTCTTAGAGTTAACTTAATCTCGTGATCTAACTTAGAGACTTCTTTGCTCTCCTAACATTCGACCTTAACTAACTTGTGTCCTCTTTGATATGATATTTATAATTGTATTAATTTGTTGAGTTCGCGTTATATCTTAATTCATGCTTATTTAGCTATGTTGCTGCTTTATCGCAATTCGTCACAGTTTCATTCCCTATTATTCTAACTCATTTGAAGGTATGGACATTTGAATCACCCTTTTGCGTGTTGGCTCACTCAGATGTACCTATATTGTTATGTTTCTTAATAATTTTTCCTACAGATATGTCTAATGGCACTTATTTCATGCTCCAAGTTTTGCTTCATTTCGAATGATTATATTACACTAAACATTCTCATGGGAACTAGATTGTCCTAATTATTTTTCTATTAAATTCAATATTAAAACGTTTTTATATGGGTAAATATTCGAGTATGTACATTTTAACAATATGTCTAATAAGTCGGTTTACTGTTACTAGCCATAGCAATTTGAATCATGCTAAAGATAGAGAATTTTACAATAGTCCAACAATGTGTTGTGGGGATTGGGTAGTTGTAAATGACAGAATCTGGATATTATTAAAATGTCACAACTTAGTTTTGAATTGATCAGACTGGACTTAGTGTGCCATTTTCTGAATTTTCGAATTTCATAATTTGATCCCTAGGTTCTTCAGTAAGTTTATTTTCGCGATATTTGGATCTTACTAGCCAGCTGATTGTATTGAATGGCTGATCATGTCATTTTACTGGGACTGCATTTTCGTCCAAGAAAGCGGAACTGATTTTATCTCTTCTCGGTCGTTGTTCACCGTTATTTTACAATGTACTTTCTCTGAGTCATGCTTGATTTAACTCTACTAATATTACTTTCCCTTACAGGTTTTGGTCTAGTTTAAAATTGCCAATGACAAATCAGACTCCCATGATGCCGAAATGTCCTTTCTGTGCGCATGTAATTGAAGGACCACCCGTGAGACTAATATTCCAACATCGGGCGGATGAGAGCACCCTAAAGGCCGCATTTGAGGCCTTCAACTGCACTCCTCTCGACTCACCCTGTAAAGCCGCCCCCTTCGTTTTTACCACGCAATCCTCAACATCACCCTCACCTGTTGCAACTCCCACCGCTCCCGAAATGGTTGATTCTGATATCGATTAATTGATTTATCGATATGCACCTCTTTGTATTCCTATCACTCCCTCTCCTCCTACTCCTACCTTCCCTCAACTTTCACATCCGAGTGTCTTTCGTTTCCTGATAAATCTATTGACTTTTTCTTCCCTTATTTGTTGTCGTCGTTGTTGCGTATAGTGACCGATATTTTGTTTTAATTTAGTGCAGCAACGTGTGTTATGCACTTACTCAAGCACACATGTATTATATCTTCCCCAGGATGTAAATGACGACTGGGAAGATTGATGCGTTATGCTATGTGACGATCTGGCGAAACTTTTCATGTGTACATTTGCCTGTTCATTTGTTCGAATACAGTGTGCGAGTTGTGGTTATTACACATATATTTTTGCTTTTAGGATAAAGTTGATTAGATCACAGAAGAATAGAACAAGGCATGCAACATTCAATATAGTTTTTATTACCCACGGCCATACAAAAATAAGTTTACTCGTTTTAAATACAGGTTAACATTTGAACAAGCGGAGTGGCAAAACATTCCAGAAAGAAAATAAATGGGGGTAGAGGGGAGATGGAATGGAAGTATACAATGAAATCGGGATGCCATGGGTCTAACTTTATTTGAAATGAAGCCTCAACTTTCTCAGAAGGGGTATAATCCATCAAGGTTGCGAGACAACTTCTTACCCGGCTGGGACTTGTTAGTTCGTTATTTTATTTTTTGTCGTACTTATTATTTTATTATTATATATTTACTATTATATTATTTTTAACTCAAGTCATTATTACAAGTATCCAGTTTTAGTTTAATTCAATTTTCTCCTAATTCAAAAGTATATTTAATGTATTCGAGAAATATCTTAACAATATCTAATAGCCATATTTAATATTAGGAAATAAGAGTAAGAATTAAACGAAATCTCTCCGAATTGACTGCTGGACTACTCAGTCTAAATCAATATCTAAAATGGGCACATCGGTAAATACATTGACTTGCCTCAATTGAAACATTTATCCTATATGCTAATCTTGATTTGCCTGCTTGATCTAAGAATTTATGTAGTCCCCTAACGGTGTTAGCCCTATATTATTCTAAAATTATTACTTTAAATTGTTAGGTCTTCTCTAAAGCGCACAGATTGCATGAAGTTAAATAATTCTAAAATGTGATATTTGAACTGATAAACTGACAGGAGTAATGCCATTCAAGCCCCACATAGAAAAACATAAGTAATAAAGCTCGGAAGTCGACTGGAAAAAAATTTTCGCCCAAGAAAATGAATAAAAATCCATAATTGTACTTATTTTATACATCATATTATTCATCATTTACATTTACTAATTATTTATTAATATTACATTTTTATTTAGACGGATTAATTATGTCATCACGCATGCCGTGACGTTCACGTAGCAATATAAAGACGTCTACAAAGAATTTCGTCTTTTTATTAATTTTGGGCTATTTTTGACTAGTTTTTAGATAATGCAATATTACAAAATACTGTTGGATTGACAGTGTTTCTATATGGTTCCTGGCTAGATTCCTAAATACTTCCAACTATGATTTTCAAACCATACACTAATTTAAGCATTTTTATGCGGTATCGTTTTAAGTTTGAATGCATTTATCAACTGGCACTAGTCTAAAGAGGACAAGCTTAAAGAACCGCAATTGTATTTCCATAATCATCTTCAGTATGATTCAAATTGTGATGTGATTGACGACTTTGGATTGATAGTGTAATTAGTCCCGTATAAGTAGTCGAAAAACGTGATGTAATGCATAGATCATAGTCATTATTATACTTAGATCAATGCCGCTGAAAATAGCTGTCTTTACATCAAAACTAAGGAAAGCATCGCAATATAGTAGATACTTATCAGAGTACTGGTGGATAGTGAATACAACAGGTCCTTCGTATCTACAAATTCGGTATGATTTACTTCATATTGTTGGGCAAATTAAAAAAATAAATTGACATTAAAATTCTAATAAGTTTCAATGAGGATTTCATTTATATTAAACTGGAACAAATAATTTTACAAACACATACCTTAAATGGTAAAACAGTACTGCACGAAATTTTTCTTATGCATGTATTATAAATATCAAAAGGCGTTGAGAAGCACTTTCGCTCTTTAGAGTTAATGAAACGAATAATTTGTTCATATCTATACCTAGAGGCTTGTATTACCAATTGACCTGAACGCCTGAGTCTACCCGACACAACCCCAACCCGATTGATTCTGTAGTATGAATATTGGTAAAATCATTGTAAAAATTATTTTATGAATTTATTTTCACATAGTTTGTGCATCGTGGAAGGCAAAAAACAGGTATCTAATATCAGGTCAGAGCGCAGAAACCCGACTTGAGCCTTATATATTTTTGTTGGGCAAAGAATGACATATTTTATTAAACTTAAATTATTAAATTTAGTTATTTAAATATTTTCATTACTATTTAAAAAAATCAGGTTGCTTTGTTTGTATTATTTGTAATGTGAAGCGTATATTTGCTTCACGCTCAAATCGAGATGTTTCTGGTTGTGTCGCGCCGTTTTGCTAGTAACATCGTCAATGCCACTAAGGTCGCAAGTCGACTTGCCAATGTCCAATACCCATCTGAAATTATGAGTCGCTTTGAAAGATGGAGTACGTCTCAAAGAGCTGAGCGTGATTATTACCTTGCTCCCAGGCCTGAATTAATCAAGGTTATTTACCAGGGCCAACCCAATCCTGGAACCGAATTGGAGATGGCTAAAGGCCTTTCAACTCCTTATGACTGTGCAAAGCATATGTCTCAAATGCTGTGCGATAGGAGCGTAATTGCTCTCGTGGATGGTTGTCCCCATGATATGAACCGTACTTTCAAGCAAGATGCAAAATTGGATTTCATGCATTTTAAAGTATTTGACCTAATATGAATACTTTTACAATGTTCTTTTAGGATATTAATATGGATCCCACTGAAGCAAACTTAGCTTTCTGGCGTTCATGTCAGTTGGTCATGGCTGCTGCTGTTGAGTCCGCATTTGAGGAAAGATTCCCAATGCGTCTGCTTGCGTTTCACAATACTCCCCTGGAATCTGGTAGTTTTGTTGCCGATTTCCGAATGGAGTTTGAGACCACGGAGGAATTCGAAAAGATGATCTCTTGGAGTCCCTCTGAATACGATCTTCGTGCCATTTCTGCAGTTGGCCAGACTATCTCCGCTAATGCTCTTCCTTTTGAGTGCATGGATTTCGATAGGAAAGGCGGCATGGAAATTATGCAAGATGACTATCGTATGATGTGTCTTAATGATGAAAGTAGTCGCAAGAACTGTACACTTTTCCGCATCGGAAATTACGTCCAAGTAAGCGCTGTAAGACTTGAATCTCGACATGCAGAGCCTATGCACCTAACGGAGGCTTCTACTTTTAGGTCTACCCTAATGGTCCCATGATTTCGTTCACCTCTCAAATTGGTCGTTTCTCCGTAACATCTATTCGTTTACTCGGCAGTCTTTCATCTACTAAACCAAACGGCTCCAGTCTACAATTAGTCTACCGAGCTCAAGGAATTGCTATGCCCGCTGTCTTCCTTACCCATTTCACAACTTACGATCTCTTATTACGCCGCGCTAGGCAGCAAAACAGATCGATTAGTGAGATCCCCAATTATGTTCGACCTTTATAGACTAGGTCTGCTTTCTTATAGTCTTATCCTCTCTACTACTCTTGGCTGTGTACATGCAAAAATACATTTTATATATGGCAGATCAAAAAGGAACCCGCGTTCTTTCTTTTTGGTTTTTTTGGATGGTAGTAATAATAACACTCATCACATTTCGCCGAAACTGTACAAAGGGGTAAGAGGAGAGAGAAAAATAGAAGTAGTAGTAAACGATGTAGCGAAACCGGCTGGGGGTAGGAGACTAAATGCAGAGTTAAGAGATAGGGCGGTTTATAAGCGAACGACAGATTTATCGCCAGCTCCGTTGGCACTCTCATCTTCAGGAGAACTTAGGAGACCTTCGGGTTTGTCCTTCAAACGAAAGGCCTTTCTTCGACGACAAGGGAAGGAGGGGAATTCGTTGGGGCGCTCTGCGGTTGAAGATGATAGTGCGCCATTGGAATTTTCTGATTCCGTGATTAACTAAAAGAGAGATGGTCAGTAAAAGTTGCTGTTTTAATTATTGGAAGCAAGTGACATCGAAGAACAATAAATCCAACAAGTGATAAAGTGCAGGGGATCAAAAAGGTTTTGAGAGCAACTACAAGATATCAAAGTCTTGCTTCATTTGATTTTTGGAATCGGGCTGCACAATGAATGGGTAGCCCAATTCCAAAGTTCAAATCTAATGATTCGTCTACTGGATTGCAGAAAATGCCTGTCTACAGTTTTTAGTGCTAATGGACCGTTTTTTAATCAGGAAGAGTCGATTATGACACTTCAATTCATTTTTTCTTCCAGTAGTTAAAGCAAGGTGATCTTATGTGCTATTCAGTAACTTACGGAGATGAGATAGGTATAAATTTCATGTTAGAAGAGCTCCGCAAGTTGTATTTACCCAAGTTGAATGAGAAAAATGACTTGGTACTACAGTTTAATGTCGCAGGGATGTGTACCGGCGACATATTTAATTCTTCATTCGATTAACGTAATAGATAGTGCAGATCTATGACTGGCTGACTATAGCTAGTTAACGGTGGAAATAAATGTAGGGAGCCTTACTAAACAGAAAATCAATACTCAACCACGGGCCGTTCCACTCACAGAGAGTGCATGATCTCAGAACTCAGTGCGTACATTAGCTTTGACATATAACCTCGGGCTTAGGTCTAGGACGGTTCGCTTATGTCATTTAAGACAGGATACAAAACTCATCAAATCGAAAGACAGGCGAAAATAATAATAAGTAATACGTCAAACAGAAGATCGTACTCGTCACGCTTAAAGAAGGGAAACATTGAATAAACACGTGATCATTATTATTTAAATTCACGTTTTATTCTCTTATTACTCTCACTAAGGAGCTCATAAATCAGTAATCCTTATTTTATATTTGATAGGATGGAAATCCAAGATCAAGTGGCCGAAAGGAGTTAGAAATGCCTTTAGGGAAGCGTTTTTCAACACTCAACTTTATTAAGGAGGTAATGTCGTGGGGCCTCCCTGTTTCTTAGCGAGAAATTCAAATTCTGCCATCTCTTAGCTTTGCTAGACCTGATCTCTATGATCTCACACTAAAGTATTGTATTTTATAGATCTCAATTAAGAAAGTATTGGTTTGTGCAAGTAACTAGTCTTTTCCAATGATACCAACAGATCATGACTTCTACTGAGGTGTCACGTGTCTTATCTCTTGGGTTGAGTATGTATTTTGTGCAAATAGCCTCATTATAATTAACGTTATCGTCTAACATTATTAATCAGCACGAGAAAAAAGTTTGAATCAGCTGTGTTTGACTAAGGTAGTCCGGATTATATAAAGTTAGTTGTATGTGCTTAGCTAATAATTCCTGAAATTCACATAGGAAAAAGTTTTCTAACGCGCTCCTCTTGATTAGGGTGATAATATCCTGATGAGAAACTCAACTTATTCTTTAGTAACCAGAGTTAATTAGTGTGGTTGGCTATTTCATACACTGGACTCGAACTGCTGGGTGTCGAAAACCCCTGACTTCGCAGACGAGAGTGTTAATCGCTGCGCCACCGGCGCACAAATCCAAATAATAGAGTTAAAACCATTCAATGAAATTTGCATAACAATAACTAACAGCAAATCTAATTAACTGCTCAGTACCTATGAAGATGGGAGAATAAATCAGCACATCAAATAGTAGTTTAAAGGCGAAATTAAATGAATAAAAGGGAAGTCTTATAAAATGTCGGTAGCCAGCAAAACACACTTTACAACAGTTGGGGGTGCAGAATCACAACAGGCAGCCTAACACCACAACTCCTTCTCAATAGATAACAATTCAATGAAAAACCTGTTCCAATTAACTGGAAAATGCATACACACAATATTGAAGAGGAAACCTCATTTTAAACAATTTACACATCCATTTCTCCAACCCTCTCCCACCTCCATATCAGCTTTTTCACCACCACCATCATCTTCATACGGGATCCACTGGTGTGAGGAGATGGACTTGAATTCCTCGTAGAGGGTCGCAGTATCTTCCGCCGCTTCCCCAGCCCCAAAACTTGGTCCACCAACCACTTCCTCCTCTTCTTCCTCCAATTCGCCATCTCCACCTGCATCTTCTTGCGAATGAATAATGAACCGAATGACCACAACATCATCATTTCCATCATCAACAAGCTCTCCCTCGACACCTTGCTGAAGACTGCTGCTCTGGTCGCTGGTCACAGAGCGTTGCTGTTGTCCGGATGATTGTTGTTTCTGGAACAATGTGGAGGATATGGGGGAAGAGAAGAGAGGAGAAGCAGAAGGGGAGAAGCCTCCTGTCCCACGAAGAGATCGAGCGAGAAGGATTGAGGATTGGGCAGATCGTACCCCACTAGTCAGATCACTTTCGTCATCATCGTCATCGACTCCACCAACCAAATCGTCATCGACTGCTAGTTCATCATCATCGTCTAGAATGTCGTCAATGGTAGAACGGTTGAGGTAACCATCTTGGGTCACCTGAAGGAAGGAAAAATAGTGACGAATCAAACAAATGTCTGAATTGAGTCTAAAAAACTTGACTACTCGTGAAATTTTATGACACCTAATTCTGTCTCGCACCCACTAATTAATTTATTTGTTCGAAATTGCGAAAGATATACATACGCATGGGCACTTAATTAACTATTACGGATAAAGGTCAAAAGTAAGAAAAGAGAAACTAATGACGTAAGCATCTAGAGACAGTTAGTGAGTCCTTCCGAGCATCCACAAACTTCATTAACACAAGAGAGGAAATAAAGAGGTATCAGAAATTTCAATTTGATTTGATGATTAATCAACTCCGAATACTATGTGAAAACTAAACATTCAAGTTAAGAATATGAGAACAGAATCATAATTTTTGGACTGCTGAACTTGATCAGGTCTTGCCATAATGAACTCAACATCTTGACAAAGAAGAAACATCCATCCTAGAGAAGTCAGAATTCAGATGAAGTGTACGGATTTACTTTGATTTCTTGAACGATCTTTTCTTCCCTTTTTAATTTTATCAAATCTCTTTTCGCTATGATTAAGCCGATCTATAATACTTTGAGCAAATTACCTACCTTGAGATAGGCATCCCGAGAAAGAGCCACTGGATTCTCCACAGGTAACCAGGGCGATGGAGACTGAGAGGAAGAATTTGTCGTCGTGGAGGAGGAATGTCGACTCTCTTTCACCCCAACATCAATGACACCACCACCACCACCACCACCACCAGCTGAATGACAGATACATTTACAACACGCCTCCCGACTCCTCCCATTACCGCCACTTGGAGGTGGAGAGTAGTACATCGGAGGGAGTTGACTCAACTTGCGTTGCCATGGTGAGGAACTAGGTGCGGGAGCAGAAAGTTCACGTTGAGTGTTCCACTTATGGCGACGCGTGAGCTGACGACTTCTTTCCCCCACGGTGGAGGGCGAGGCGGCCTGGCTTAAACCTAGGGTTGAGGAGATTCGGCCCAAGCAGGATTGGGCTTTACCAAGGATGTCTTCAGCCTGCTGTGGAAGGCAAGAAAGAATTTACTGGCATTGTACGAAAGCCGAACCGAACATTTTCGGTACATCTGAGTGAAATTCACAGACTTCAACCCTCATGCACTAGGTTACCAATTACTGGTTTTCTACGCTAGTAGCTAGATACGCAGTCTCCCCGCTGTAGTAATTACTGACTAATCACGCAGCTTATCATTTCCCTACTAAAATGAAATGGATCGTCGTTGCTGTGGTATAAAGGTCTTTTTCCTTCTTCCTTTGGGTCTGACCAACTGTAGCCTCACTGCATCATAACAGCGGCGATATACGCGGAGTAGAAGTCACTGTAGATATTTTAAATTTGGGGTTAATATTTTAGTAAGTCACACTTACATCAGGCTCATCCATTGCAAACGGGGAGAATGTAACCCTGGCAAAAGATGCCGACTGCGGTGCAGTATTAGAATGGTTTTGCTGTGGCGGCGGCAGCGGTGGAGGAGCAAGCGTCTGACAATCAAAGAACAGAGGAGCAATCGAAGCGATCTGCAGAGCTGACCACAGAGCTATGGGAACCGGATTCACAGGCTCGTCTCCTCCTACTTCTCCATCTCCGCCAGCCTCAACATCTCCGTATTCCTCTCCCTCCTTTGAAATAGAAGCTTGGCGCTGCTGTTGCTCTTCTATACTTGGACGATCATCGGAATGATAGAGGATATCGAGGCTCTGTGATTTAAGACGAGGAATGTAAGGACGCCTGCGAGGTCCTGCTCCAAGACTCCCCTTGAATTCGATAGCACCTTCAGCTGGACGGGGTGTAAGGGTACACGGACGGGGGATAGGAGAGGCACCGCAAGTCGCTGAAGGAATATTTGGAGGTGGTGGAGGAATCAAATCGAGGAGACGTCGTCGTGGAGCCGGGTTCTGATTGGTCTTTTGCAGAAGATACGGTGGCAACGGGGGGAATTCGACAATTGGGAGGATGTAGTTGCTAAAACAGGAATGGATGGATTAGAACTAGGGCCTGACCTATTTCTACGACTTCGAATATCCTAACTACTGGTAAAAACATACAGTTAGGAGAGTGGAAACACAGTGCAGAAAATAAAAAATGTTGGCCACAACTCAAAGCTTGACTAGTCAATTGCATGTTATTTTCACACATCAAACGTTAGACAAGACAGAGCCAGATTTAGTGTAAAATACCATCCATTTAAGTGAAAAAGGGTAGAAAATCTTGAGACCACTAAACTTTAAAGAGAGGATTTCCATATAATCTCAGATATTAACATATTTAAATACACATAATTTGATAAGATCCAGACCGTGCGATAAAACCTGTATATAATCAAAACCTTCCATATCTAAAATGGAAAATATTTACTGTAAATTCCATTTGATATTTTAGTATTTGGTGACGCAGCAGTTAAAATACTTCTGACCTCCCAAGTCGGAGAATTTGAGTTCATACTAATTATTATCACTATCTACAGTAATGCAAAAAATTTCCATTTTTTAATTGTGGAAAGTAACTGACCTCCAATAACAGTAATTCCAACATAAGATAAAGAGGAGGGATCAAGCAAATACAGGAGACAACATCAAGGTTTCAAAGAATTTAACTTCAATTGATTTTTGGGCTTGGGTTGTAAAATATCTACTAAATGGATTATTTACGTTCCAAAATTTAAATTTCACAATTCATCCCCTAGATCGCAGCAAATGCTTATCTGAGATATTCAGTACTCATTGACTGGTATTAATTAAATAGTAAGAGTTAGTCTTGCCACTTCAAATCATTTTTTCCAATGGTCGAGAAGGCAAATGATTTTATGCGATATTCCGCAGCTTTGAGTTTTAACATAGCAGGGACGAAATAAAATTCTTAAGTTAGCAGAGTTTCGCAAGTTGTGTTCACATCCATAATGAATTCTATTTATTAAAACCGATTAGGCAGCAATAAGATTTTTGCTCATTAATGGTTGACAGGCTCCCAAGGATATTCCCTTTTTTCTCAAGACGAATGTTTTAAGAAAATCTCCTTCTTTCAAAAGGCTTGAATATTAGCATAATAGGATTATTATGAAATATCCATTTAAAAACTTTCATCGAAAATAATTATACATCCATCAAACAGTTGTCTAGTGGTCAAGTCCAACCACAGTGTCAAAATAATTTTTATTATAAACCTCGTTTTATCCAGTCGACTGAGATAACCATGAAAGATATTAGCAAAAATTATAACGGTTTAGGAGGAAATATATTTTTCACTTAACCTATATAGCTAAAATTCCCAAACCCAAGAAGGAAGAAGAACAAGAAGATATTAAAAAATACGTGATATTATTCAGTTAAGCATTACAGACAGTGATCTCAGATTTTTCATATGTTAAGGCGGAAGGTATTAAAACAAAGGTTTATAGCAATATTCAGCTAACCTTTTTATGTATCATGTTTATCTATAAAAATCTTCATTCATTCTTGAAAATCTAATAAATATCAACATTCCAATAATATAAGCGGATGCTGTAACAAGTATGAACTGTAAAGGCTAAATATTCTAAATTAGTAAAGGCTTTGTTCCCTAAATACTAGAGCATAATCGTAGCGAATATGAGAAAACAAAATACAACTCATTCAATCGCATATTCCACAATTAATTATTAGACATTAGTAAACAGAGCGGCCAGTGTACGTTGACTAACATCACCAATCAGATATCATATGTCCAAGTGGCATTCCAAGCGTACCTAAATCTCGTTCATCATAATTAATGATAAAGTGACCAAATTTCTCATTATTAGAAACTGCCCAGAAAATTCAGAGGGAAATACATACTATCGTCGTACTATGTTCAGTTACATTTGACAGGATACATTTGATGACGAAGGAAATTAATCATGCACGCAGGTCAATAAGAGATTTAATCATGCAATGTGACTCTTTGAATCAGGGTACCATAATCATTGTCATTATTCAAATTCAACTCCTTTCTAACAGTCCCAGATCTAGAAGGGTCGCAAGAACTAAGACAGTCAATACTTTATCAGTCATATAAGTGAGGGAGTCTGATAATGTACACAGGCTTAATCCCTTGACAACTACGAGACGAGACTTAATTGCCGATCTTCAAAGAAAACGGTAATAGGATATTAGCAGAATTAGCCATTCAAGAGGGAATAAAATTCACTTTTAACGTCTTTTGATCTGGAGTAATTTATATTATTTATCACCGTTTGTTTTCAGAACCAGAACTGAGATGCGTTTTCGTTATGATCAACACTGTTCTATCTAATCAGAACAAACAATCGGTATACACAATGGAGGAAAAACGCATTTACTTAATTAAATAACGAACAGTATGTTGAAATACCATCAGACTTGATTAAATCAGTTTGTTTGAATGTCTCGTAAATAGCATCTCTTCGGAAGATCAAGATAACTTGAAAGCTTATTCTAAAAGGACGCTCAGTGATATTAAGCCTTAGCAACTGAAAGTGATGATGATATAAAAAAAACTCATGTTCGGCGAAGCAGCAGTTATTTTGCACATCTGTGAGGCCGATTTCATGAGTTTGATGTCAATCAGTACGCTGGCTGAGTCAGGCTAATAAAAGAGAAACAGAATTCGGATTTCCCACCGAAGAGGCTTTATAATGCTACCCCATTTTGTAAGATGGGTGTTGAGGCCTACTTTAAGAACATTGGAAAGTTTCCCGGATTATTATGTGCCCTTCCTTACAAAGTACAATTATAATAATTTACAAAAGAAGCAAAAGCAAGAAGACTCATACATTTTATAATTTTAAGATTAACTTAATTAAATGGAATTAAACTCAAAAATCACGTAAAGTAGGTCAATTTCAATTTACTTGATTTTACTAAAGCATTCAACGTATCTCCCTTAAAATTTTTAATAAAAAAAGCATAAAATAAGCAATACTATCCATCCATTATTAGTATATGACAAATAACAGGAGAATAAAAAATGCAAACAACAACAAGCTCCCATTTTTTAGCACAAAGCTTACTTGGACGACTCAAATTTTTTGTCAACCGCCTCTTCATCTTCAAGACTACTTGGAAGAACATTATCTCCATCTGGTAGAAGTATCGGATCCGGTGAGGTGGAATCCCTACGTGGAGGCGACTCCTTTGCCTTTGTCTTTTTGCCTGAAATCTTCCTCGTGCCCCCTCCTGAAATACTCACTCGTCTACTTTGCCTACTTCCACTGCCACTACCAGTCCCACTCTTATCCGCCGTTTGGAAGATTTTGTGGAGAAGGCGCCGGGGTTTCGTGGTGTGTGATACTTTGCCACTCGAGGGGGATTTTGAAGAGGAAGAACGATTTTTTGATAGTGGAACACCCGGAATCAAGGTGCTGGGGGAGGTGACGGTTGCGGCATTTGTGGAAGGTGTTGGTGAACGGAATGAATTAGGAGAGATGGGAGAGAGGTCGGGGGGTGGTGAAGTCAGAGGGGAAATAAGGATATCTGTGCCATTAGTATTACAGGAGGGGGAGGAGGGTTTGCCTGAGCCGCTGTTGTGTTTGCTTCGAGAGGGATGGAAGAGACTGGAGAGACCAATCCGATGTCGTTTTGACGTTGAAACACTTCCTCCGCCACCACTGCCCGTTACACCTGAAGTTGACGATACCGTGGCTTTTCGATCGGATGTTGTATTGGCTCCATAAAATGCACAACCCCCTACAGACAGCGAGAAAAAAATAGAACAATAGAGAGAAAGGTTTAGCCGGTGGTGATGAAAAACTAAATGTCATAAAGGCAAAATACAACTTGTGAAATCTAAACTGAATATTGAAGGCGCAAGACTTACTTGAAACAGTATGCCAGCCACCTTCCAGAGTATTCAACCTAACCTTCGAACAGTTGGATTGTTCACAAAGCTCTGGTGCACTCTTATAGCTTGTCAGACCCCCGGTGGTGGCACCAGTCCTGGCACTGTCCGACTTGCTGGCATATTTCTGCTGTTGCTGACTGGTAAGAGACTGTTGAAAAGAGGCTGCAGTTCCAGCTGTTGCAGTTCCGCTATTGTGGTTTTGTGTATAGAGAAAGGCGAATTGACGGGCAATGTCTGCTGCTTCGTCAAGAGGCGAGAAGACGTAGCTACTGGGATGAAGAAGAGGATCGGTAGATTGACTGTCTGTTCGTGGTCGGCAGAGGAAGGAAGAGTTGGAATTGGAGTTTGAACCACCCCCAATAGGAGGAAGAGGGCTGGTTGGCGAACCAGAGGCCCCGCCAGGAGGAAGATTGCCGCGGTAGAGGGGAGCTGAAAGAAAGAAAATGGGTAGAGATTAAATTAAGTTATGGAGTAAAGTTT
>CAADRB010000006.1:1743902-1754287 GCA_900708905.1 Hymenolepis diminuta
CAAGTTCGCTTCATATTGCCCTCGCCGCACGTTCAATACATTTCTAGTTCATAACTGATCCCGTTAATCGGCAAACACTCCTTTATTAATTTTACATTTTCCTCTGCACATTATATTGGATTCACTGACTGACGTCAATGACAAAACAAAGTGGGACCGCTCGACAACGATATAACATTATACTAGTTTGTAAATGAGGTTTTATGCTCGTTTCAACTATAATGTAACAGAAACGTCCATTTAACTTACGATAGAGATCGTTATTCGAGTCTCCAAAGAGGTTCAGAGGAACATGAATCACATGCCTGACTTCTTGTGGATAGGAGATACCCAGTATACTCTTTCTGGAGTTCTTTCCATGACGCTTGGCATTAGACTTGACAACAGGAGAGTAGTCTCTGGGCGGTCTATCAGAAGTTGCGGCGGCACTGTTGATTGCTGCGTCAATCACATTGGAGCACCCGACTGTGAGTGAGCTCTCATTGTCACCAACTTCATTAGTGGGCCCTAAAATCAGGGAAGTTGAATTCTTCTTCTCCTCGTTGCGTCGAAAGAGGTTATACATGAAGGGCTTTTTCCTAGGAGCTGGAGGTGCCAAGGTATTCTTTAAGAGGGTATTTGCCACAAGAACACTTAGGATCTGATTGTCCTTCTGAAAGGTGAACGTGAAAAGAAAGTAACTATGAATGACTATTAAAAATGGGGCAATCAAGCAAGATATAGAGGTATGGTTAACGTGCTCATCTGAGAAGTAATGCGTTCGATATCCATCGACGCACAAATTCAGAGTCGATTCGAGCGGAAAACGAGTTAGTCAATAGGGTGACTATATGATATTGCCTCTCTACTCAAGACGAGTGTTGGAAAACGCTTCGTTAAATGAACTCAGGAGTTATAAGCAAGAAGAAACTTGGCAAATCTATCATGGCTAAAAATCTACCCAAGTTTCCCAGTAGGATTTATAGTCGACTTAGTCGTTGCTCCCTAGGGAGCCTATGCATTTTTCCATCATTAATCGAATCCTCAAGACCTCATGTTTCTCATCGCCAAAACCATGAAATCGACCGTCTGACTAAGTGGATAATTACTAATGGACACTAATAATTTACCTGGAGTCCAGCAATTGTACCTCGATATCTGGCCTCATTCTGCTGAAGAGCCTGCAGGGCATCCCGCATTTTGGCATTTTCCTGTTGAAGAAACTCATTCTGTCGCCTAAGAGGCGAACTGGCTTCACTGGAACAGGACTCGGTTAGCAAACTCTAAAAGATGTAAAACCACGACTACTTAAATCGTTTAAGTAGCGTAATAATAAATATATTGTGTAATAGAAAACTAACCAGCTCAGCATCACCGGAGATTTCTTGAATCCAAGTCTCTTGACGGGCAGTGAATTCTTCAATGGAAAGAGAGAAAAATTCGTCGTTTTGGGCTTCAATGAGGCAATTTCGAATATCACAGAATGTTGGTCGCTCCTCTGGCTCGTCGGCCCAACATCCTGATAAATAAAAGCCGTTGGTTTAGTTAATATCATTGTAAACGTCGTGTACTAACGATTAATGAGAGATAGCGTATAATCCGTAAAAATTCTGAGAACGGGGTTCGTTACTCGGGTGCTAAAGTTTCCGATTTTTGTTCCTCCATGTCCGTAGCAGGTAATGAATTCGCTTTACTGTTATATTACTAGCTAAGCCAAACGTTAACGTGTACCTTATATTTGTATATACAAATTGGGACTACAAAGAGAAGCTTTGGTTGGGTTACAAGTCCGCTAGGTCTATGCTACCCTGGCCGTGGTGGATAGTCAGGTTATACATTGGTGGCCACACAATTTTATGCAAGTAAGAAGCTTAAATAGTATATATATTTACTTAAAATTTGCTATTTAGGTTTCTATTTCCCAAACAAATGTGCTAAAACGGTTTTGTTTCAAAGCGTGCCAGTTTCATCGGAAGTTGCCTTGACATTTCATACTACGTGAATATTTCACCTAAATGACTTACATCAATAATAATTAATAAAAGAAAGATTTTTAAATTAAAATGAAACTTATTTTGATATTGCTATCTCATTGGTATACTTTTTTACAAAGATAGACGTACCAACTTAAAACGAGAAGTGTCCCAATTCTTCAAAGGTATTTGTTTTTGAAAAATCACATGAAAAGATTATATTAGATCCAATTAAGGGTGAGAAGCATAATAGAAAAATTTTTGCAGAAATAAGAAAAAAACACTTCAGAGATTCAAAGATGGATGCAATGGTGTGGTTAATAGAAATTGAAAAGAATAATGCAGGCGACACTAGTTTAGAATGAAACACTAGTGTCTCCCAACTGAACAAATTCTATTACAGGAGAGGGGAAGAAGAAGAGATGTTAACAAAACATTTGGATTGAGAAAAAATAGAGGAAAGGTGCCAGGCTTGTAATTAACTAAAATGCAGATATTACATAATATGGGGAAATCAAGAAACAGCCTACGGTCCAACATTGAAGTACATCGATAAGCGATTTATGACAACAGTCAAATTTAGGTGTAAAATAAGGCTGTTACAAGAACATAAGAGAAGCCTCAACATTTTTAATTTTTGGCTAAATACTTTTAACAACTATGTTAAATTTGACTCTGCAAAGTCCACTCAGATTGTGAGGAGACGAAGAGAAGCAGTTGGTCAATGGACATAAATTAGACTCAGATGCAGCGTTTGTCTGGTCCTGATTATTCATATGAATAAATGTCTACAGACTATTTTAATCCTATTTCTCGAGATTAAAAAATTACTTTTGACTTTTCCGTCAAGTCTAACGATGTGAAATGTTGAAAACACCAGTTAAATCTCAACAACAAGAACGGTGATAGAAAGCGGGTTTCTCAAAAGAGCAATTCAAGAATATCTTCCCACTAACCAAGTTAGGTGCTGTGAACAATTTTCATATTTGGATTCAAAACGTTTCATTTAACTAGAACAATAGAATGTAGTAGGTGACAAAGAAATTATTGTTGGAATATGTATAACTAAGCAATTTTAATTAAACGGACTTACTAATAGAAAATGGAGAAAGGCGTTTAAAAGAGATAGCACAATTGAATAATAAAAACGGAAAGAAAAAACAGAAAAGAGTCTAAAAAAGCTAAGAAGCAGATAATCTTAAAATTATGTGAATGTTGAATAAACGTATACTCTTGGTTACTAGAAGAAAAAAATATAAACTGAAATAGCATGACCAACCAAGCATAACAATCAATCATTTAATTAACTCCGTACTCCGCGAACATGAAGTAGTGTTCTTTATCCATGGAGTGAAAAGTGAGCAAACTTGAATCCACAATCCCAATGAAATTAAACACTTTTGAGGCCCTGATTCTATTGCCTGCCTCTACATAATCTCCTTCCCTTAACTCATATTGTACTCTTCTGCTGTTCCTCGTATTCAGATGCTTGGCCACCCTTTAAAATATAACTTATTTATAATGAAATAGTACGAGGAATTAACAATCGAAGAATACTATTTTCACTTTCTGTCAATACTCTAGAAAATCTAATATAAGCCAAACCAGAATATTTCATAGATCTGAATATAAGTACTAGGAAACGAATAAAGCCACAGACACATAGAAAATGTTACATTACTATTGCTGCTTTAAGTTAAATTAGCCAGAAAACTCACGAGCAAGAAGAGAACCAATAGTTTCGGGGAAGCCAATATCAGAACGAGGAATGAGTAGTTTCTGTCGATAGCGACCAATTTTTGCTAGTTGTTGACCCGGGTCAAATTCCTTGAAAGGCTCCAGCATGGTGAATATCTCCCACAACACAACTCCGTAAGACCACACATCTGAGGCCAAACTGAACACCCTCTAAAGAGAGAAGAAATATATGTGTGGTTCATTAGTTGGGGAAACGCAATTAGTATTATTTCCCACGGTAAAGCATCTGAATAAGTGAAACAGTAAACAAGTTCAATAAGGCATGAAGGGGGGAGGACAAGGAAAAGCAGGCAACAAGGTTACTTTGTCCGAATTTCATTACTTTCAGTCATGGGTGAAATTATGTCCACGACATTCAGAGCTTATTGACTGACTGATTTAGTTCCATGATTGGTCATGCCAGCTCCATTTATTAGAATTTTCACCCATACCAAACTGATCAAACAGTCAGATAATTACTGAACGTGACAAAATTGGCTTTCTTTGTTTAAAGCAAGTATTTATAAGTCTATGTCTCCCCCTATTAGTATAGATATCACTTAAATTTTTATGAGCTTACCTTATTTTAATATAAAGGTCAATTTAATAAGGCTTAAATACCAGATAATTTCAAATAAGTCGGTGACCAATAATATTCGTAAATCGGCCCTAGTTCAAAGTACACCTTTATTCAGTTAAATTTATTTCAATGTGTCTATACAAGACTAAATTTAGTTAGTCTTACTCATTCAATTCATAATCTATGTACGGTGAATGTATCATAATCGAGATTAATTAGCTCCTAGGACCTTTCAGAAAAGCAGTATCATACACACATCTTGGATAGAGAAGTGAGATAATACATTCTCTGTAATGGGATATTCAAATTCTGCCATTTTCCTTTATTAACTGGATTTACCCAGTCCAGTTGGCCATTCCGCTCACTAGATGTGCATTGTTGGGCATCGAACCCATGAGCACTAACTTTTCAGACGAGCACATAAATTTCTGCACCACAGGCTATCATCAAAATTTCAGTAATGTTCCCATTTCTATTCTCAAATTTTACTTAAACTTCATTTTTGTAGATAAAAAAGGTGGTTAAGTACTTCATCCCGATCACCTCTGCTATCAAATTCGGTACCAAATTTGGTCTTCTCACATCTCCGGATCTGGAAGGGTGTCAATTTCAACTCTGTTTTTCTAGATAATAAGAAGTATCTACTTTCTGTATTGACAGAAACTGACCCTTGTCTAAAGAAAAAAGTGTTTCCACCCACGTCCACACGCACATTAAAAATGAACATGAGTAAATGCGCATTTCGTAACAGGTAGTTAAAAGAGAACATTCATAAAACTTAAAACAAAAATAACTATAACAACATCTTTTTCTCTCTGTCAATTTAAAATAAAAATGCAAACTTCAAAACGCAAGAACATGGACCAAGTGGTTCTCAAATTAGAAATTACCTAGGAGCCATAGCATGTTCTAGATATTCCACTTGTTTTCAGAATGTTGGCTACCTATGGATAATTCGTTAGTCTCCATAACTATTAAACCAACCAATATAGATCTTTTCAATCTTATTATTTGGAAAAATCGGGACAAAATTAAACGGACATAACACGAGCTTTTTCAATCGACAACTGCATGCTGTCGGTGCATCATCAGTCGGTAGGAAGCTCCACTAGAATATTTCTATAAGAATCTTTATATTCTTCATTATAAAAACTATAACAAGTTAACCTTATGCACTAGAAGACCACGAAGTTGCAATTGGCACAATATACCAAGATGCGATATTAGTCAAGACGCAGTGTCTTGAGTGGGGTCTCTCTCAGGGGGTATTCCGAGTCTGTTTTTACCTAGTTTCCAATGTCTTATCAGTCTCCGTTATCACACCTCGTTATCCTTACCATAGCCTCGGGTCTGGACAGATTGACACGACTAAAGCAATCATTTGTTCGGGGGTTTAGGTGTACGCACTTTTATTAACTAAGTAACTTTGGGATTTAGACAGTACACACCATACAAATGACCTCTGGGGCAGCGTAAGCGACAGTACCAACACCGGAGACCCGAGAACCGAGGGCGTCAGCTGGACAGGACATGCCAAAGTCAGAGATGATCAGTGTCTTCCCTGTCAGATCATCAGGTCCGGGGGGTTGAACCAGAGGCTCTCGAATGAGAACTAGAAGGAGAAGAAAGGATTAGAAAATCAATTCGGCAAATTTGCTTAATGTAATTCCTTTATCTGGCACCGGGTTTTCTAGTTACTGCTTCTCCTGCAGCTCATACTTGGAAATTAAGTCTCGTCGATGCTAAATAACTGGGCAGCCAGTTAACCCCATATATGATGAGAATATAGATACTCTATCCTCTTCCTCTAGGTGTGAATAGATCGCCAGTACTGGTGGTTAGAGCGATTGATTATAACGGTCAGTTCTCACTTGAATGCGATATGCTTCATCTACAAACCCACGTTCAACTTCAACTGGTCAAACAAGGGCGTAAAACAAACCTATTTCAACTACCTACTTTAAAAAGACGTCATTGTACAGGGAAACGCACACGACAACCTGTGTATATTTTTGTCCTTTAAAACCACCATTAATGTCAGAGCGGAGTTAAACATGCGTGCGAACTAGACAGAAGTTCACGCGTGTGGGAGGAGGGAGAAAGAGCTCATTATGAATCAATCAACACTAGAGGAGTGGTGTCATATAGTGTCAGGCTCGTGCGGGCTGTACACGACAAAGAATGACACTTCCAGAGGAGGATGGGGAGATGTCTAGGGACCGCAGTGGGTTTAGTGACATGGTTTTTGTTGAAAAAAAATTGATAGTATTTTAATAGGATAAAAGGTAGTTATGATATATACCATGATAGAGAATCAAAAACAAGATATTCTAATCAGGCGTCTACTCTTTCACTATCTTTTTGCGATCTACAGGCAGATATCACAGCCAGAAGAACGAAGACTTGTTACAGTTCACAATGACGACATAAGAGTAATCGCTATTTCAATAACAACAGAAGAAAATAAAAAATATTAATTTCGTCAAGAGAAATTATTTAGTAATTTTTCATAATTATATTATTGCCATCACAGTATTCTTGTTTCAATAACATTGAATAAGCATTTGCTTGTTCAGATAGCATCGACCTTATTAAACCACAGAAAGTGCGTTTTTAAGCAATAGGAATTTCCAGATAAATGATAATCCCTTCAAAACCTTAACACAACATAAAGTAAATGAACAAAATCAATGAACAAGTAATGAGGATACAAATCATGCAAACCCTTACTAATAAACAAAAGCCTATCAGGAAAGTCAATTGAAATCGAAAGTCTGAGAAGATAATAAGAGATTTCCGCTTTTCTGATGTAGATAAGCTGTTTGATAATAAATTGCGACTTCCTATATAGATCCACTATAACACGCACTCCATAAGTCATCGAAACTTACTAATGCCATGCGACACCGACTAAGATATATAAATAAACAACAGGCAGAGGATCGTCATTATATACGAACCATCATGTGATTTAGATGAGCCATTTAACCCAAGAAATAATAGGGCGTAATATTTCACTAGGAAATTATGGGCAACTCAACAAATAATTTGTATAAAAAATATAGTTCCTTTTTATGAAAGGATTAAATTCAACGATTTTCGACAGAAACTATGAAATTTGTAGCACTTTCGAAGAACACGCATATTGAATGCTCTGTCCTAACTGTCGGATAATTTTTATTGGCAGCTCACCAGACTAACAAAGAACGCAAAACAACTCAACTCGGCATACAGTAAAACGGTCCGTTTAACATAGCCCACTTTTTTTACCCATTCCGAATAGACACTTGTTATTTCCCTTTCATTATCAAATTCCAAATCTCCATTTCCTTCCCGTTCTTCGCTTTTGTTTAATATACGTGTAAGACCGGTAAATTTTTGGACTCCTGATTTCGGGTAAAAGAAGTATCGTCTTGTATGCATAAGAAGATCCTTAGGATTGTAAGATTTATTTTAGGAAAATACAGTCATATTTGCCATTGCAAACTGCTCAATACAGGGGTGGAGGGAAGCGAGTTTCTTATCATAGTGTCTCCAAGATGCTGACCTGTCGAAGATAAATGATGGAAAACGTGTCCCGCTAACGCGGTATAGGTCAAGGAAGGGTTAAAACTATTCGAAAATATTCCCAAACTGTTTTGGGATTGTGAAAGCCCTAAGAGCACTGCAATCATTTGATTTCCTCAGAATGATTATGAGCATTAAAAATTCTTTTTAATAGTGCTTTCTGACTCTTCGCTGATTTTATTTGATAAGTCATCAGAGATTGAAATGAGAAATGAGAAAAGTCCCATAGATAACAAAATTCATTCATTCATCATTCTGTGTGTAATACAAGGTGTATGCCAAAGACACTATGAATAATGCAGGCATCAAGACCATTCAGAATGTTAAGGAGGAAGTTTATTTGTGTGAAATTATCAAATATTTTTCCTTGACGAAATTAATATTTAATTCATATTTTCCTCCCATTATTATTAAAAATAACGCTTACCTCTTAAATGGCTTATATGAACTAATATGAATTGCGCTAGATTGTACATAGTTGGAATTTGAATGTAATAAGTTTTCACTATAATAACGAGAACCTCCGTTTTCCCCTGTTCACTGGCTGGGATTTCGAAGATCATAAAACAGAACTAACAGCAATCATTACAAAATTTTAAAAAATGGAAATCTTAGAATTACGGAATTGAATCAATCAATTTCATAGGTGTCCATAAATCGTTATTGCTCAAAAACACAAGAACTCTCAAGTCTGTTAAGGAAATCGTTTTCCAACATATATTTTGGGTAAAGGGGTCGCCTCATGGAGTCTACCTGACGATAAACTTGAATTCTGTCACCTTTATCAACCAGACTTAACCTGTGTAGATAATTATTCCGCTCACTGGATATGCACCAATAGGGATTGTGACCTCTGACTTCGCAGACGGACACCTAACTAATCTGGATCATAGTTCTACTTAATCGACATGCTCAAACAATTGTAATAAGACGATCAGAAGTTCAACACCATTGGCACAAGGTAAAATTAATAAATACAGCTTTTAGGTTTGAATTTCACTGATATACTAACCTTCAAACCCTTACAGGATATACAATTATTTACAAAGTAAACTGTGCATTATTTATCACTCAAATTACTTACTATTGGCAGTCTTGAGATCTCGGTGAACCAGTCCAACCTTCTCATGCAGATACTGCATACCCTCAGCCACTTGTAGGGCCCAGTCAGCAAGCGTGCAACATTGAACTACCGGTCTTCTCCGAACCACTCTATGAAGAGCACCACCATGAGCGAATTCCATCACCAGAGCTGGAAGTTGACTCAAAGAAGTCGGAGCCTCCCATATGCCGAAAAACTCCACCACATTTCGATGAGAGAGTTGACCCAAGTTTTGAGCCTCTCTTTGAATCTGAATGGGGGAGGGAGAAATGATAATTAGAATTGTGCAAATGACTTAGCCTATTTGTTCATATGTGTTCCTTTGAGCGCTCCTTGTCATCCATCCCACGCACTAACGCTTACTCGGTTTCCTCATATGCGCCACATCTCTTAATTTCCCCCCTTTCCATAGACATGACTCAGAATCATTTGTTTTGTAGTTTAAGTGTTCTTTTTTCGTAATAAGGAAAGATTCGATACAGTCAAGTCGTGTACTCTCCGTCTCTGAGTTAGCTACTAACATTTAGTATTTAATAAAACCTAAGACATAACGAGGACTCTGAGACAGTGGCTCAGTGCTCAACATGCAAAGTCAAAGATTACGAGATTGATGCCCATTGACGCACATCCAACGATGTGGATGGTCAACGGCACTGGTTAATTCTGACAAACAGAAAGGGAGATATATGCAAGTGCTTTATTAGACCGGCTCAGGATATCTCCCATCTGTTTAATTATTAGCAATATGTCTTCTGATGGGGCATGAAATCAAGACCCTGTAGAAATCAGAGTTGTATATCTTACTCAAAGCCGCAGAAGGAGAGGGGAGAGTTATTGATTTGCTTACATCTGCTGCTAGTTACCGAAATGCGCACATATAAAGGGAGTAAATTATGCTTTATCCCGGCGCTAAATCAAGGCGAAGCCATTTTTAGCAGTGGTAAATTATCTCAGAGACAGTTTTGATGAATTGTATGTCAAAGCAGTTTTGGAATCCAAAATGATGCACTCTGATCATTTCACGGTTTTAAGATCCTCACAGACGAGGTAGTGTGACATAAATTTTTAAATGTTAAGATAGCAGTTGATGATAACCATTTCTATTCAAAATCTTCAACTTTTGAAACTGATTCTAGAGTAATAGATATCAGATTATACAGTGTTGTAGACAAGGAAAAAGAAAAAAATTATTTCATTTATATTATTAGAGTTTGGATTGAATGAATCCTATTGAGCTCATAGCTTGTATTAACTAGCTGCTCCCAGTTATGAGGGACAAATTCATCGAGAAGGCATGTATGATCAAAAAGGCTGATCAATAAGCTCTGAACGTGAAGAATACGAACTCACTCAGGAGCCTTGGGATTAAATCGTCTTTTTTGGAACATTCGGAAATGCCCGGACTTCACGCCTAACCTAATCTCGACTCATTCCTCTTCACCCCTTA
>CAADRB010000006.1:1764766-1781151 GCA_900708905.1 Hymenolepis diminuta
GAAATGTCATTGAATATTGGTGAACTTACACTTATTCCGAAGATAAACTTTTCTGAAGCAACAGAAGAAATATCTTATGATATTACAAGAACGGTTTCCTAAGATTATGAAGATAAAAACTGAAACATTGGGTGTTCTCTTACCCAAACCATCTGCAGATCCTCTGATTCTATAAATTGACGGATTCCACTATGACCTAGAAGCATATCAAACCTTTGCTAACTGGTTTGAAAAGTATGGGGATATTTTTCGAAACGATCTCGCTGATATAGCCAACAATGTAAAATTAGACTGTTGTTACGGAAGTTAGGGCTTGCTGAAAGTGAAGGGTTCAGATGTGGCATCTATCAAAGAATATTTTCGAATCCAAAATTTGATGAGTCTCATTACTCTCCGATTCGTTTGATGAAAGTCTTCCAAAGGGTGAAAGCATTTCAAATGTCTTTCTCTCACCAAAGATATGATGAAGACTGGATGACCTATGCTAACCGCACTAAAATTGTATTAGAACTCGGCGATTTTTCTGCCATTTCGAAGAATCATTTCAAATGTCTATTATTTTTAGCAGCCTTTGAAAAAGTTTTGAAACTGGTGTCTATTATAGGATCCTCAGAATGATATAAGAAAGATCTTGTTAATTAATACAGAAAATTTGATGTCAAGTATGACGGTGGTATGAATCAAGTCTGGTGACCATAATTATACCAATCGAATTTCTAGTTAAGCTGTGTCCCAGAATGTTTCTGCTTTCCGTAAAAATCTAACTGTATGCTGACTTTGTAATGATCTGACTTTACCAAATTTTGTCCCTACAAACCACGCATTTGCAGCTTGTATGGCAAAAGACGACATAAGTAAACAGTGTGCTGGACGAAACCAGATTTAAGAAAGAAGAAGGTCACTCAGAATATTGAACCAACGATCAGTCATATGATAGAATTAATAGCCAGCTCAAAGGATAGCAAGCGAAATGAAAACTCACAGGAGAATCTCCACGAACGTACTACAAAAATAAGCAGAAAGATGGAAAGCTAAGGAAGTAGCATTCTAAACTAGTTGCTGCGATAGTCACTGAATCAAAACCAGTATCGAAAGTGAATGTTGTCTGGAAGACTGAGAACGGAGATCTTCCTTCGAAAACAAAGATGAATACAGTACTGTGGTGCAGACATCCAGGGCGAACACCTCGAACCAAAAGAAGTGAACAGGTAAGGTCCTACCAAAAAGGAGAGGGGGCCATGATAAAAAAGCTGAAAACTGTGCTCTAGAACTTCTGGATAGCTGCTTATTCAGGACCCGTTGAGAAAATTCCAATATTAATACTAAAGGGAAGAAGAAGCAGATCAAGGCTGCAAAAAAAGGAATAAGTCACTAAGACAGAATACAATATCAATAGAAGGACCTCAAGTGAACCCGGAGAAGTTCTACAAGGGAGGTGTCGATGTAAAATTACAATTACGAATAACTATTAAATATATTCCTTTGTTGAAATTAATATTTTATATTTCTTCTCCGTTATTATTAAAAATAACGCTTATCCCCTAAATTGCTTATGTGAACTAATATTAATTACATAATAATGTGCATAGTTCAAATTGAACAGCAATAAAACTCATCGCTATGCCAAAGAGACTTTGTGTTTTCCTTCTTCCTGGCTTGGATATTGGCTTGTAGTCCGTAAAATCCTAGATTATCGGTTATTGGATTTCTACATTCGTGCCTGAGAATGAAATTACTGGCTAACCCAGCAGCTAATCACTTTCACGTATCTTGATCTATGTAAGCAGATTTATTTTCTTAATAAATGAGGTCATCTTCTGTCTTCTTCCTACTGGATCATTGTAAATATAGCATTAGTGTAATCTAATTAGGCTCAAAGCACCCATTAAGCCTATGGTTTACTAGTTACTATTTACCGTTGTCAGTGGCGATATAGCTTTATAAAAGCAACTGTCCTTAAACTACATAGATGAAATAGACACCACAAGAATTTCTTTAATAATTAACATATTTCCAGATGTATACTGGAAAATTTTAACACATTCAAAAGCAATGTTTAGAATACAGGGCGAATGGTAACTAACGAGATTCAGGAGAACCATCGGCGATTATGAACACATTATTAGAGTAATGAAACTTACGTTAAATATCAAGATTTATAAGACCGGAGCATTTAATCTCACAAAGTGTTAACCCTATTATTTATCAGTCATCAATTTAATTAAATATGTGGTTCCCACTGATCAAATGAATCCTAATTTCTATACCTTCTCTTATTTGGGCCGCCTAGAGCAAGCTATAATGGCCACTTCCTCCAAATATTGATTGGCACTGACTGCTACTTGAAAACTCATCGATCCAGAATAAAACAAATAAGCTCCATTGACCGCTGTGTTGCATGTTTGCGCCTCTCACTTCATATATGCGCATAAACTCCAAAATCGCTACTCTAGTGAGAATTCGGTGACAATTTAATTGATTCTGAGCAAAAGCCCCTCCCGAAAACATGAGAAATTAATGGCCAGTAAACAGAATTTTGCGCGCTATTTTAATCATGAAATTATATGATTAAAATCCATTACAATAATAAATATTGCGTGTGTGTGTGAGACAGGCAGTAGGATTTATTTCATAAATAAATCAAATTATAAAGGGAGTGAAGTTTTGCGGAAAATAATGAGAACTCACTTGACTAGACTCTTGGTGATAGACCTTGAGAGCCACTAGCTTGTCTTCCCAAGTACCTCGATAGACTGTGCCGAAGGAACCAGCTCCGATTGACTAAAAATATTAAAAGGTGAATAAGATTACCATAAAATTTTTATTAATTAAAAATAATGGTATTTATTTTATCAGATTAATGATTTTTAGTTGTAACTTTCGAATGTAATTTAAAACCAATATATTTAAGAACTCTCTATTATTCTTAAAATAATTTCAGATTAGACCACTTTTTTAAAGGTGTGGCCCTCATCATTATTACCAACGAAACAAAAGTGAACTTAAGCTTCAGCTACAATGTAGGGAATGAACGAAATAATTAATCGATTCTTTTTATTTCTAAGGTTACTTATAATTCTATAATTCCAAGCAAGGACTATGATGGCACTAAAACCACTGACAAATCAATTTCTCAACCAGATGAACGGAAACTAAATTATGCAAAATAGAGCCCTTATTAAATTATACAAGGAGAAAAATGTCATAATTAAAGAATAACGTTTTCTCTAATTGTTAAATACTTCAAAGACAGTTTCTCCCTTTCATAAATAAATATCCATATTTCTTGAAATTTTACAAATGCCTTTTTCTTTGAATTGTTTTTAAAAACGGCACGGCTAAATTTGAATGATATCAGCTACGGAATAGCGTGTAGTCATGACGATTTTTTAAAGATTCCGGAAAACCCTAAAAGATAATCTTATATGTGGGCAGTTAATAGTAGGAATCTCCGCACTTGAGCAAATTCCTTTCCAATAATATACAATAACAAAACTGCTCTGATATTGCCTTAATTTATAAATATTTCGCCCTGAAATTGACGGAAAGTTATAAAAATGCTCTTACAGCTAATTTATTGCATCGAGTAATCAACCGCATTTAGTGATTATTTGGGTGTCACCCCATAAAGTGGAAAAGACCCAAAATATGAGGGAAGACATCAAAGTTGAAGCTTTTAATAAAATAAAACGGGGCATCGGGTAAAATAACTCAAGATGAAATAAAAGTCCTCGTATTAAAAGTTCGAGATTTTTGGATGAAGGATAAACGAACCGCATCAAATAGAATATTATCAATCGAGATGGAAACTGTCCCACATTCTCCGTTATTATTTGAAGGAGAAATTTTTATATTTTGATTTACCCCAAATATCAAAATCCTGAATGGAAAAAAATCGAAATGATTTGATAAGATTTTCTGAGTCAAAGTCTGGTTGAAAAAAATGACTGATTTTATAGTGTTATCCGTCAGAAAGATCATTACAGATAAGAAATATTTCTGAGGAAGAGCTAAGCTAAGTTCATAATTTTTCACTGAGTAGTTTTCAGTAGAATAGTTGAACTATACTGTTTGTTAATGCCAACTATTATCCGTTTCCTTTTTAGTTTCTATTCCGACAAAGTAATTAAGAGTTTCATTTGCGTCTAGTTTGAAACCCCTCAAAAAAAAACATCTTCCCCACTCAATAGTAATGTCACATATGGGAGAATGTAACAGATGATATTTCTGATTTTAATCTTTAATTTCTCTTTAACGCAAAATATTTATGAGCCTTTAAACCTTTTGAACAGAAAAAATGCTTTTTTTTCAAATTTAATAGAAGCGTCTTATATTGGAAAATGCGATGTCTACAGACCCGCTTAAAATATGTTAGATTGCAGAAGAGGACAATAGAATGTGGAAGCACACCTTTTAAGAGGTGTGATTGGCAACACCTATCGTTATTCTTGATGACAGAAAAGCTTTTAACTTTCACCAAACGTTGCTTATTGTAAATCTTCCAAAGCTTATCAGAGTTATCAAAACTTGGTTTTAGGAAAGGTGCCTTAGATCCCCTCTAATCAGACATTTGTATCCTTCCACCCTCCAAAATTAGACTGTGTGATTGGCCATCCACATCACTGAATGTGTACGGATGAACATCAATTCTTTGACCTCTACGTTTGCAGATATGCACGCTGACCACTGCGTCATTGGCATCAAGTAAAGAAGTACTTTCGAAACGCTCATCTTGAGTAAAGTCACTGATAAAGAACTCATAATCTTTATACCCATTTCTTGATCCGTTTTAGACAGCAGCGTTCATTGAAAGTCTATCGATGAATATCGCTCTCGTGATCTCCGACTTTGTAGACGCGCACGTTACTATTCTTACTGTAGTTGTCAAGACCGCCATGAAAGAGATGGGATCCTTTTAACTTGAAAATATATTTTCACAAAGAAAGGGGTAATCTACATGACAGCTGATCCACCAAAGTAATATATTTTTAGGTGATGGTGGTGTAGTAATATGAAATGACTCCCCCCCCCCCTTCCTCTTCTTTTACATTTCACACCATAACTTTCACAACTACCACATTCTCTTTTACATATTGCAAACCTAGATTCACAATTTTTTCCTGTGCTTTGGACCCATTTTTGTCGCAAAGAAAAATACGTCTAGACCACTTTGTAGAGGGAGGTCCCTAAGTTAGTCTTTCATTTTTCCAAATGAAAGAACGTTGATATTTGATGTTTTTTTATATACTCATTTAAGCATTCCATTTAGACCCGACAATTTTAGTTTACCTCGGTTGTGAAGATGTTTGAATGATCGGATTCGAATCTCATTCCGAAATGGTATTCAGGTGATTAGTGTCTAAATAACTATCCTTAGAAAAAATAAAAAAACGCCTGCCTTAAGAGAACTAAACCTATTAAGTAAAATATGACCAACCTAATGAATTCAGAGTTCAAACGAAGCAGGACTTTATGTGATCTCTCTCTTCATCCCCAATAGAACTATTTTACCATTCACTGCGTTTAGACGCTTTCTCGTGATTAAAAATGGCATAATTTTTTTGTTTTGCTACGATTTGTAATTATAATAAACTAATAGATTTGGTCTTCTCTCAGATAGTAATTCTTTTCAGAGAAGGAAGGGACAAATGAAAGGGAAAATTTTGGAAAGAATAAGGTTTTATTATAAAAAATCAAACTTAAGGTCGATTATACTTCCCAATTGTTTATAAGTAATAGCTCATACGACACTCAATATTCATCCTTTCAGAATACATAGGTATGTGACACCGAATTACCCTAATGACTATTAAAACCTGTTGATATTATTCAAGAAATGAGTGATGAAGTGGAATTTTTAGAATTAAAATTAACTTACATCGGCATAATGAACGTATTCATTCTCTCAACTTCTAGCTTTGGATACATTAGGAATGGTAGTGAATGACTATGCGATAGGCCTGTACCTACACCAACTTTAACGCTGCTGTCAATTTAGGCAGCAGTAGAAGGCGCTAATGGTAGGTCGCGACAAAACTATTCAAGAAAATTAAATTTCCGTTACCAAAACTTATTAGAGTATGGGAAGTTTTTCCCCTCATTAGGAAAGCTAAATGAGCGAATAATCCATTACTTAGATACCTATCACACAATTTCAATAGTGGGAAGTGAACGAAATGAAATACTGCATCCGTTTTCTCCTTTTGTTGGAGTGACCTTTAAACTGCTGGCCTATTAATTGGCAGTGCCTTTATATTAAAAACACGTTTGGCAATCCTCTATTCGCCATCTTAATTGTTGAAATTCCCATGCAAATTAATGACGAAAATGACTGAGTTACTGTGCGTTACTGAGGGAGAAAGTCGTACGTTTTTCCATCATTACCTCACTTTTTCGAAAAAACTCAGATGCATTCAAGTGTAACTACAGTTTTCATTTCATTTATTCAAGAGGCCGTCAACCTTGCCCTTGAACAGAAACAAGATTAAACACATAAATATAACCAGTCCCTTCTTCCTTATCTCGTTTTGGAATAAATTAGTGTTTTCTGACTTTAAATGCCTTTCCCTCCAATAAAAAAATGGATTTTCTTTGCTGTAAGTAATAATATAAATAGCCATACCCATTTCAATAAGGCAAGACATTTTATCCTACAGTAAAGTAAATAACTAAATAAGTCTTTATCGAGTAGATACATCTCACAACAGCAGGGATGGAGGAAACATTTTAGAAATTCCTTGATTGTGAAACTGGAACGCATTCTTATCCTGCTTTGCAATCACGATTTTAATCAGATGACTTGTGTGACCACACAAATATTGAATAATAAATCCGAGAGAAATCAGATTAACCAGAATCCCATTCTGCAACCCTCATACCCGCCTTGCCCCCTCCACCAAATCTAAGCTTTAACCCACTCAGGATTAAAATGCGTGAAACCAAATTCTCAACAAATCTAAAAATATGCTTAGTAAAGATAATAAAAAAGAAGTATGACTAAAATTTCACCAAAATCGCTGCTAAATCAGTCCATCAGATTGCTGATAATGAAAGAAAAAGTCACTACAAAAATCATCATTATAATTATTTTTTTTTCTTTACAAACATTGAATTAAATCCAAGACCAAAATCGATCCTAGCTTTGCATTTCAAACAATCTGAGCTGAAAGTTCAAATCTCAACCAATAAAATGCAAACAAATGCTCCATAAAAATCGCATTTTAGCTCGAAGATTAACACACGCCAATAATTACTAGAATTCGTCAATTAGCTTAATGCAATTTCTTAATCATTTAAGAGGCAATTGGTCAGCGTTAACAGGCTTGTTTTAGCACAAGGATCTAAATATTGATCTTTAATCAGCATTCTTTCGCACATGTTTACCACACAATACGAATATTGATCTAGACAACTGTCGACTTAAAATGCGCAGACTCTCAGTATCGATTTTTTACGAGGAATCAGCTGATTTTAGTACAAATTTAATTATGCTGCTTTTAATCGATTAAATCTGGTGCCCATTAGCCATGTGAGGAAAATTGATGTATGTAACATACGAAAAGGGGAAAATAATGAATCGATACTATAACGGATTTTTCACAGTAAAATTTATTACGCGGATTTTTATTAAGTTTAAGCTGAATTAACAGTTGATATAAAGTAGGTTTTAATTAGTAAGATTCGTTATTTCTGCGTAAACTTATTTCCACATGTAAACATCGATTAAAAACGAATTTTTTTCCTTAAGCCTCGTTCACGTCTACCGACCACACAAAGAATTTATTTACGTAACTACGAATACAATGGGACGACTTTATTTTAATTTTAACTGATTTTGGGGAAGGCTAAGCTTAACTCTAATTAGCAGGTACATTAAAGAGTCGATACAGTTAGCAAATAAGTACTCGTGTGGTTGGTAGTCTGAGACTTCACACTTTAGTCCACAAAATTGTCACGAGATTTTCAGTGCAATTAAGATACTTATGGTATTGCTACTAATAATAATAACAAACAAAACCGGACTTCGTGTGTACGGCTCTATAACCCTACTAGGAGTAGGTGTATTCTTAAAATCACAGTCTACTTGAGGGAAAAAGCGAAAGAAAAATTAATCGCGAATTTATAACGTGGTCATGTGATTAGATAATGTATGTGATTGTGACGTCAGACGCAAAGATAAATGAGGAGAGAGTGAGGCCTCAAAAATTAAATGATTTTGAACTATGCATTTACCTGAAACTCAACCGGTTTCTGAGTTGTTTACTCATGTAATTATTGGTTATAGAAAATGTGTACATGCACAGCACAACAGCTAATTGTTCGCCTCAAAATATCTTAAATTCGTAGTAATGCAGGTGATGATCGAAAATATTGATATATTTCATCCAATAGTCACAATTTTGTTGAAAGGAAGTGTTTTTAATACTCCTCTAGGAAAAGAAACAGAATTCAGGAAAATCATATGTTAGAAACTTGCACACTACCACCAATATTAACCAATATCAGACTACCTTATTTAACAATGATGTCATTTCATTATACTCGGTTTATCCCTGAGAAAACTTACCGATAACTGAGTCCACATCAACAGGAACAATAACAGACAACAGCAAGTTACATAAAAGCCGAGTTTAGTGTCAAATATGATGTTTCAACTATGTCTTAAGTTGAATGCCGTTAGTCATCTTCCTTTGATAGTTGTCATACAATTTATTAAGTCTACTAATCCCAAAAAAATTTGCGACAATTTTTTAACACCAACATAGACAAAGAGAAGATATCATATTCTACCACTCGTCTTGTTAACCAGCGATTATGCGGCTGGTCACCGATGAACATAAATCTCGCGACCTCTTACTTTGCAGGCGTGTACACTGACCACTGCGCCACCGAAGGACAAACTACCACACAGATACTGTTACTAAAAATATTCAACAAGTATGCAAAACTGAACTATCCTCTGAACACCCTGATTATCAAATAGAAATAAATCTATCATCGGGGCAATGCTGTAGAGAGATAATTAACTGGGAAATTGTCGTTCTCTACAGACTGATTCTCTATAATTATTTCACCAAAAGCCAAAGCATATAAATATAGATATTAGATTTAATTTTCCATTACAAGACTTTCATGTACAATCATCACAAATTTGATAGAAATTATTGTTTCATCTAACTATGAAATCGTAAGTGGAATGCGAATACGAGAACTCTTTACGGCCGAAAAACTAAAAATGGCATTTAAAGGGTTTAGTCATTCACCAAATGAATTTCAAACACGTCGCAATTGTTTCTTGGAGTCAGGAATGTCATCTATGCTTTTTGGTCTGTCTTCAACTCAACATTTTGCAAAGTACAGTCCTGTTACATTTAGCCTGACAATAGTAATTAGAAAAATATATATTCCAGTTCGATTTGAACTAACTGTAGTGAGTTTTATCATTATCAAGAGAAAAAAATGAATAGACATGACCAACCGAGGATTTAAATCAGCTGTTCAGTAAGTTCTGAATGCCGCGAAAATGAATTCATTCCGGAACCTAGACGTCAAATCAGAATAGTATGACATTGTTCGGTGAAAAATACATCTTATGAAAAAAAGAACAACTTATTGAATCCGGAATTCAAATAAAGTAAAACTTTTGAAGCCCTGACTTCATTACCCACTCCTTCTTGACCTTTTACAGCGTTTCATATTACACCAGACTACTTCAATGTTCCTTTAATTCGGATCCTTTACCCACGAAGAGATCCTAAAAAAATCATTTTTAGTTTTGCAACGGGTGATGATAATAGCCATTCTGAACAGAACATACCTATAAGTTCAACACTTTGCAGAAGGTAGAAGTAAAAGTCTTACCAAAACCGATGTCTTCCTAATGATTCCGATAATCAATATTTAAAAGATAATCCTTAAAAGTGGACCCCGATCGACTGAGAGCAACGCTTTATGGTTTTGGGTTAAAAAATAGAAAAAACGCTATATATTGTACAAGCGATCTATCTGTAAACACCAATTTATTGCAGCATTTGATATAAAGATAAACCGACTAAATATATGACATAAATATTAGCGAGAAATAGATCTTATCCAAGTGCTTGCAATAAAATGGCATTCACTCTCACACTGGATTAAAGTAAACCTAAATTAATGTTCTCAGAGCCGCCTATTATTACAAAAAATCATGCATTTCCCAGGCTAATCCAAAAGAGATAGCGAAAGGGTGACTGCGTCACTACTCAAGTGATTTGTTTGTCAGTTGCACTAGGTGTCCACTGAGGCACTGCTATGGATGCAGTCACTCAAACCCAGTAGGAGACCTACACTCAAATAATGGCTTCAATAGAAAAAAATACACCTGCGTTAGATAAATGAAATTGATTAAATGTCTGGGTAACCAATGAAATAACGGTGACGGACATGCGTATGGAAGTACGGTGATTGAAAAACCCAGTCATTGAATTCTGTTTTGAAAACCGTAGGAAACCTAACCGAATATTTTCGGTGAACTCAAAAAATAATCGAAAGCTTCACCAATTACTGATTACTGACTTTCGCCTGGATAATGTAAGACCACCGGCAAAGAACCCATGACTGCAATTATTGGCTTATCGAACAGCTAATAATATATCACATATCCAGTCAAATTTAAGCCAATTTACTTTATTTAACGGAACAATCGTCGAATGAGCTAAAGGCCAACTTACTTCCTCCGCCGGGGATCTGAGTAGTTGTAGCTTAATAAAAGGGCAACTGAGCATATTAAAAAGAACCAAAAATATTCAAATATGTTAAGAATCTCTTGAGATTAAAGAATATATGGAAACAGTACCCATAAAGCCAGTCGTGATCGATAACGGTGCAAACACAACTCTAACGCTACGCCAAGAAGAAAATTAGCATATTGTTCTGTGATCTCATGAATAAAAAAATTGACCAATCAGCTGCTGGTGAATTTAAACAAGATAGGAATCAATTACTCTACGTATTGAACTGAAGAACTGCCCATGTATTTTACATTAAATGAAAAATCTAGGAGTTGAGAATGGTAAAAAAGCGGGCAGAAGAGGAAGTAGGAGATAACACTATCCGACAAACACAATTAACTACATTGACTTTAGATTCCCCATTTCTAAATGTTTCAAATTTTATAAAAGGAAGTGGTTAAAGCATCCCATAACGGAATGAAATCCTCGATTTTAGACAGAATACGATCAATAATAATATCTCCAGCTGAGACCTTAAAAGGAGAAGCATATTCACCTATGAAGGCCTCCATAACTTCGCGAATACTATAAAGAAATGTAAATAAATGCCAATTATCCAGCCTGGTAATGAATATGAGAAAGTTTAAATCTGTAATAACCAAATTCCTCTTCGCTAACTTATAAATTTCAATTCTAAGGCATGAATCTGAGTGTTAGATTAGTACAATGTGCGCTAACAATAGAGAGATGGGATAAATTGTGATATCATCTAAACTTGTGCAGCTCCAGAAATAAACTTTCTTCGTCTGTTATCAAATGAATAAGAATGCCCTTTTAGAATAATTGCAAAAATGCGTATGTATATATAAAAAATTTTCCCAAAAGGGGCAGAAACAGCGAATTTTTACGACATCACAATTTTCAAGCTAAATCAAAACAGGGATCATTGCATTTTCGGGTTGCACTGTCATCTTCGTCCAATCAATTTTACATTTACAGTTATGCATCCCCCTACCCGCTTCATATCCTCAGTCAAATTGCCTAATGGCCCATTACTCCTATTGTAAGATCTAAATGCAGTAGATGACTTTCAGGGAATTAAACTAAAGGAACTAACGAACCCCATTATCAGCTAAATCCACACTCTTACGCTAACCACTGGGTGTTGCTGATTTAAAGAAACTAAGCGAAAGACTCTAAGATTAGCAAAGCACCAACCACCAAATCAGCAAGAACCAATACGACAAAAAGCAGCCAACGGATGACTTCTAAGAAATAAATTCACATAAGTCAAGTGAGCGGTAGTCTATGCAAATTTTAGAAGGTAGCCAACAACAAACCCCTTCACAATCCGTGATTCATTTCATTCATCAGAAGAGTGCAGCCTAGATGTGCTCTTCAGTCTCCACAAAATCCTATGCTTACATCAAGGCGATAGAAGCAGAAGCACTAAATTGTTAATAGCATGCTGAAATATTAATATACTACTTTATCTAACTCCGATGAGTAAAGAGACGTCATACTGTGAGACTAAAGAGGAAGGTGATACTTCTGTAAATATCCTCCTCCAAATGTTACATCTCTGAAAATTAGTGAGCCTGCTAATCGAAGAAAAAATTAAACCATTTAAACCCCCTATGGTCTTGAGAAGATACTCAAGTTCCCATAGATACCTCAAGCTGAAAGATGCATCCAAAGATCGTCAATGATGAAGAATTCAAAATACATGTTAAAAACCTTAGATTCATTCAGACCCATTTGTTCCAAGTTCCATTAAATTATTTTAATCCATCTTTGTGGGTGTTATACCTGTTTGAATATGAATCCACAGGCATATGAGACCCAATCAAGATGTATCGAAATCAAACTTGCAACATTTGAAGTCTGAATAATTTATGGAATACCAGATTCACTCTGCATGTGCGCACCTGGGGCAAATTCAAATTTTTCAAAAATAACCCCAGAAAGAAAATTGACAATACATTTGCGACGTTTGGGGAACAACACAAACCACACCCTCAGTCAAAAATAAGAAGAGGGCTTGCCTATGGTAGACGAATATTTTTAAAATTGCATCTTTTGCCGCAAATGATAGACACGTAAATAGACACATACACACAGGGGAAAAATGGGGAGGAGATTTATTTCACAATGTAACAATAAAGCATGAAATTAACACTCACTCACTCACTCCATAAACCACTTTTCTAATATTGTTGTTAAGTGTAACTTTTAATTAATGTAAACACCTAAAATCATCGAATGGAATAGAAACAAAAAACATACAAACAGGGAATTATGCGGATTCCAAATTCTTGAAAATTTTGTACTAGTTCATGTTCCCACATTAAAAGCCTCCAATTAAGCCCAAAATGTAAAGGCATCTCGGTGTACAAATTATACAATGTTCGCTCTCTGGATTCACGAACCCTAAATGAAAACTCCCAAACCATATCAGTAACAGTAGTTCTTGGTGGTCAGAATTACCAAATAAATGAAATAATTGCTTAATTAGCACTATTCTCATACATTATTCGCGCTCCATCAAGGAATTGGCAGTAAAACACACTCTATTTCAGTCCCGAAGCAGAAAAATTGCAACACTCCCCTTTGCGTTTGGTGGTCGAAAAATATAATCCATGGTTCATATAAATTAACATCTTTATTACGTAAGGCAAGACCTATACAAATTCAATGAAACAAAACCCTGAAATGCATGAAAATAAAACATAAAATGACGGAGCAGCTTACTTCTCCCAGTATAATATCCTCAAATTTGATCAAGCGAAGATGAGAGAGCGCACCGGAGAGACTTTCGAACTTAGTCTGTTGGCGAGCTCTCAAATCGGCATCGCTTTCTATTCCGGTACCAAGAGAGGAATCTGTGGCTGCGGATTGGCCAACAGGGTGAGCCCCAACTAAAGTACTATCCATGAAGAAAGAGGAAGTATTACATTCCTGGAAAGATGAGCTCAATTCACCAGAGGAATTCTGAAGGTCAATTGCATTAGGAGGACTCTCTTGAAGTTGAACGTAGTTAGCGGGAAAGACACCAACGTTTCCGTTACAATCTTGACCGACCCACCACCCTGTACTTCCAGACACTTGAGGATCAACCGATAAAACCTAAAAATAAAAATAAATCAAATATCATTTGTTGATTTATAACTTTTAGCATGATGAAACAATTAGTAATAAATACATATGTCAAGCGCATCAAACAAAATAATAACAGGACTCACCTGAATTGCCTGTCCATTAGTCAGACACAGCTCATCATAATCTTTTGGTTTATAATTGAGAATAGCCACAGCCCAATAGGTATTAGAAGAAGGAAACTTAGAAATGCTTGAGGGTACTTTTGACATTATGTTAAGAAATTATTTGCACCGAGATCAGTAAGATCAAAAATCATCAAGTATAAGAATTTGAAATAAGAGATATACCACAAAGTAAAATAATGGTGATTAGGGTCAAAGGGAAAACCCCCGAACATATGACGCTTGTCTGTTCAGTAACACAATGAGACCTACTACTAGCCTGAAGTCAATGATATTGCTGATTGGGTGCTCTCGCAATGAAACCTTCTAAATTATATATTAAAACAACTTATAATTTCTTAAATAAGAAACATGGAACTATTATGAGTGGCATATTTAAATGAATATTGACTAATATGCCCACTTTTAAAATTTTGACTTTCTGAAATCTGAAGTGTGCATAAATCTAAAATCTTAATAAATCAAGTTTTTTAAACTTTGTTAATTCGATGGCCACAATAGGCAAATATAAGTACTAATAAAGTTTTACCAGTTGTATTACGAAGGCTTGCGTTATTAATTATACACTTCCACAATCTAGTATTTTATAAACTTTATTAATACATTGATACATTAATGTAGTGTATTAATACATTAATACATTGTCTGTAGGGTTCCTATGCATGAATAATAAGAATATGCGTAATTCATTTTCCATTATATTAATGTGCTAATTCCTAGTACCCATAATACACAGAAAATATGTCGATATGAAAATTCATTTATGTTTTGGGATTAATAAGAAAGAAAACACGCTTCATTTATTTGTTTATTTATTTATTATTGGCTGCTGGCGAATTTAATATTTAGAATGAAACAAAAGGAAATCTACATTTTAGCAATGTTTTAATGGAAACAGTCACTAATGTCAGCGCCCGTAACGTTAACGCGAGATAGAGCGTAGAAAAATTCTGACTTTCCTACGAGATCCAAACAATTTAGATTACCTAAGAGATGGAGATCAAGATGTTTGGTAGGATTTCTCGATCCACCATTTGCGCAGAGATTCTTTTTTGGTTTTATATAAATATGGAGACAGCATAAGGACACTGGGGTGAGAACAAACACTTTAGGGGTTGCTATAACGCAACCAACTGGAAGTTCTGGTTGTAATCTCGCAGAGCTAATGATCTAGAAAACTCGGTAATATAGCAACTTAACACAGAAGCTAATAACCCGCGGCAGATCACAAGACACGTTATAGTCAACACGCGTGTATTAACGAACCTCACTCTCAATCGGTATCGGCTTAAACAAATAAGAATAATTATCAAGTGTCTTTTATCGGTGGGGAAATAAAGAAGGAAATTACATTTTTATTCTTAGAAGAAATATTGGGAGAGGGGAAAATAATTATCATTTCTTCTAACAGAAAGACATTTCGAAAGGATAAATCTTGAAATCTCCATCCTGAAATGTTTTACCAGATGTAAGAATAATTTTGGTAATCTGTAAAGGAAAGTATGCAAATAATGAAATATTTTTCCGCGTAAGAATTCTTAACATGGTTGATTAAAATCATGATATCACACTTCGGGATTTAGGTGATGAATGTCGATATTAACATCTTATTTTGTGTTTTCCCCCCTTGGTATTAGGCATTTAGTCATCAAATTGTTTCTTCGAGTTAATGAATAGTTTATTACATTCCACGATTTTTTCCGAGGCAACTGGATATCGTTATATAAGGTTCCAACATCTATAGATTTTTCTTCTCTTTACTCCTTACTGCTAGTTTTGTGGATATTTCGGCATTTTTAGCTGCAACTGCATTACTTGGTGACGTGGTTTTGAAAAGAACTCATTATTTCAATAATTGGTGCAGAGAATGCCCTCAAAACCTGATAAACATAAACAAATCATGGGAAGGCAGTAAGAAAATTTCATGAAACACACAGAACATGGAGAAATTATGCCACAACAACAGAACCAACAAGAGGAAGGCCTCTCGAATCTAATGGAACAGTTTATGAAGCAGCCAAACCTGAACAATCAGACAATTTCATCCCTAAATTGTGCCTTGACAACCTTGTTTTACAGATCAGTGAACTCCACCACCATCCAGAAGCGGATCTTACTGGATCTTAATAACTGGTTTGGTAGATGCAAAGATGTGTTCAGAAAAGACCTGGCCGAAACCCATGAGGAGTAAAGAGTCAGACTCCTTCCTCGATGACTGGGAACCACGGAGCATAAGAAAGTACAAAACTGCATTCGTCCAAAGTAACTGGATGGCCCCAACTTGGAAGGAGCAGCCGCCATCCTCTGCGAATTGTTCGGTGAAAAATCATTGGAATTTCGCAAGTGCTTCAAATGTCCAACATTGACTAGGTGGTCTAATGAGGATTGGTTTGAT
>CAADRB010000006.1:1781277-1802014 GCA_900708905.1 Hymenolepis diminuta
CCTATTCACTAACCGGATGTCCGCGTAAGGATTCTTAATATGGTTGAATAAAATTGTAATATCACTTTACGGGATTTAGGTGATGAATGTCGAAGAATGGACACTGGCGTGGATGACACAACTATGATCCGGCAGAACGTCGGTGAATATTGTTACGCCAGAGGAACTGCACAATGGCCGAGGAAGAGGAAAGAGCAGGAAGATATTTCAAACAAGAAACCCCCATCACCGTGCTGGCTATGCGGCGAAATGTCCTATTGCAGAGAATGTCCTTACAGAAATCACATTTGTAATGTCTGTGGAAAGAAGAATCATGGAGAAGCGAAATACCGCAGTGATATAGAGGGTGAGTTTGAAAAAATGGAGATTGGTGGACACCCACCGGACCTTTTAATTCTCTCAGTGTTGTCGATTCAGCCTATGAAGACAGAAGTTCTGGCAACAGGTAACAGGCAACAGGCAACAGTATGTAGCCTTGATGAATAATGATAAGAGAGTGAAGTTGGAATTGAATACTGCCCCTGACATCACTTTGACCTCAAGGAAGACGTGGAGAAGCTTGAGCTGCCCAGTGCTGAAACCGACAAACAATGTAGCCCAAAATGCTCCTTGTGGTGCCTTGGAATAATTTACGGTATGAGGGAAAATATACACTGATATTTGGGGAAAAAATGACTTTAAATCGCATATTTTATGCGATGTTCTTCATAGACAGCCGACGTTTTCTGTTATACTTGATATGAACAAGGAAAAATGTGCTTTTTTTCTTTCCGCTGTGGTGTAATATGAACCGGAGCGATATACAAAGAATAGGTCAAGTCGCTATAACAGTTTGAGGGTGACCGACTGAAATACTAAGTTCATATACAAACATTTATTCGTGAGACGTCAGTCATGCCTATTCGTCGTAGTGTAATGATCTTGATGACATTTTATCTCTTCCGATTGTCAGGTGTTTACTTGCATTCGCTACGACCGATGGGTCTGTAGCACATTCTCAAAAGATTGATCGGGCAGAGCATTCCTTTGTATCATTGATTTTGACCAAGTCACCACTTTTCCTCTTGCACTAGGAAAAAGATTCAAGTATACGCCCACCTTTCAACTGATGACACCTTATCGGCAATACGTCTGGTACCACCTGTTCAAAATTCCCTCAGTAAACTATATTTCGATCCCTTGACTGCTTCTGACAAGTCGGAATAATTCGTATTGAGGAGCCCGTCCCTCCGGTAGATAGATGATCGGTATTTTCGAGTCCTCCCAGGCTGAACGCTTGCGGTTCACGGCCCCGCTCCGGACTCAAGTTCACGACGGGACCTCTTGACATCGAGTTCCTGGTTCTTCTTAGTTACAGCTAGCAGAATCTCGTACAAACTGTCTGCTTCTGACCATGAGTGACTAGGCAAGCATAGGGGCACTTTAACTCGCCAGTTCAAGTTTCGATTCCGCTATTCTACTTTTACGTCCGGCAAAAAATGTCGTGGATGGCTTCGTTGTCCTTTCGTGAAGAAGTACCAAGCCTCTGGTTCCACGAGATATGGCGTGATCACTGTACGAATTGTCGCATCATCGAATTCCTGAACAGCATCAAAGAACCCCGTCATCTGCCATCGCGTCACTACCATACGAAGTGAAATGACACCGGATTCTTGTGTTGTGCGGAGGAAATGAGCTACCGCCTGCGTCTCCAGCCGATATGTTGATGACACAGGTGAATTCGTCTGTCACTGCGTCGCAGATATATTATGTTATGTTAATGTTATATCTACCGGGGCCACGTCGATCGAATAGATGGAATAAGTCAAGTCAGTCGTGTCGCTAGATCATTGTGGAGGCGGCCGGGAAGCCACTCCACTTTATTGATAAATAAATTAAGTTTTTCATACAATACATCTCTTCGTTAGATATCAGTCATGTCTCGTCGTAGATGTCTCGGTGTGATGATTGACATCCGTTTAGGTACCTATGTACAAACACGCATACACAGCTGGACCTCTGTGATACTGTAGGCGAGATCTTATCGCCAGTCGGTCATTTCCAATCGCCAGGCTTTGATAGATGTCTGCTGCCTATAACAGTATTTATTGGTGCTTCTCTCCGTTTATTCACTCAGTGAAATTGCTTAAAGTGTATCAGGCGGTTCAGTTTGAGTTGGAATGGCTTCAAATATATTAATAATCTATGTGACAGCAAGAATATTTTCTGGGTGGATTTGGTGTGATGCAATTGGAAGATCTAATTAATTAATTAAAAATTCTATCTCCGAACTCATATATTTCACTGTTATTTCCTTCGATAGCATCAATATATTAATATAATGGCAATACGGGAACCCAATTTCTCTGTTTAACACTATTTTTCTTTTCAGAACTGTATTTTTGACTAATCACTTAACGGACACTTTGCCATTCCAATTTCCATTTAATTACAAGGGTGCTACTGAAATAAACTAAATACCATAGTGTACATCTGAAGTTAAACGGTTAAAGATTAGTACAAGACTAATATGCGAATGACCGTTAAAATATCAGGTCGTAACAAAAGTTCTGTCCAATATTTGAGCTATGTGTTTAGGGCACGATTACTTCAACTTAGCTTGCTAATGTTGTAAGCTTGTCTATGGTGATTAATGAGATATCATTTCTTTTTCAGATTGTTTGATAATTATCGTCATTAGTAACTATTTCTAGCCCTAATGTACACTCCAAAATAAAGAGCATATCGAGCATATTTCACTGTTCCAATTTCATAAGGGAAATGGGGCAAGCTCAGTAGCAAAAATACTCAAAGACACTTATGGAAATGATGTTGTGAATGGAAAGACCTGCAGAAGGTGGTTTTCACCTTCCCGTTTCAAAAAGGATGACTTCAGCCTGAAAGACGAACCGGGAGCAGGATGCTCGAAAAACTCAATGCTGAGCAATTGTAAGTTGCCATTGATGAAAATCCAACCTACACTATTAGAGAACTGAGCAAAACCTTTCACGTAAGCCGCCATTTGACCATATATAGGGAAATGAAAAGACTTGGCTGGGAAAGTCTCAAAGGCTAGAAAATGGGCCCTCCCACACGATTTGTCAGAAATCAACGGGCAACAGCGTGTGACCTGTTGTGTTTCACTGCGTTCTTGTGAACTTCAGGCACCTTTTTTAGACCCAGTCACAACTGACAGTGACGGGAAGAGAAGTGGTGGATCCTTTACAACAATTTTAAGCACAAAAGACAGTGACTAAGTCAAGACAGTGGTTTAAAGCCAATTCCACAACCGAGAAGTGAACTGCACCCGAAAAAAGTTCCTTTGTATGGTGGGATTTGAAGGGAATTGTTTATTATTGACTAATGGGTGACGATCAAACAATAGCATCTGAAGTTGACTGTCAGCAGCTAACTCGTTTAAAAGCAGTTAACGGTAGGAAAAACGGCCTTCTTTGATCAATCTGTACCATGACAATGCCAGACCTCACACTTCAAGAGCAACCAAAAATCTCGTTGAGGAATTTGGCTGGGAAGTCATGCATCGCCCACGGCATTCTCCCAATCTTCTCTTGCACCAACCCACTTTCATCTTTTCAGGAGCCTGCAGAATCATTTAATGAGACTTCAAAGGCTTACTTCAAGAGAAGAGGTCGAAATGAAGCTACTTTCTTTTTGTGAGTCCATTCTATGGCTAAATTCTATGAAGAAGGAATGAGAAAGCTTATGGCAAGATGTAATTGATAAAAATGGTGACTATGTTGAACACTAAATAAATGTATTTTTGACAAAATTTTCACTTTAATTTAAATTTAAAAAGTGGACAGAACTTCTGTTACAACCCGATATTTATATTTCTTGTTCGCCAGTGACGCAGCGGTCTACATGTCAGTCTGTGAAGTCAGAGGTCACAATTTAGATGCTCACTGGTTCACAACCAGTGAGTGGAATGGCCAACTACATTAGCTAACTCTGACCAATTAAATGTTGGAATCCATTTTCCATCAGGGAGAGTTCATATTGCAACGCAAGATGAATGTTGGAGAGTGTTTTTTTAAATGGGCTTGACAATCAACGAATGGTTAACCGATGCTTTTATCTGAGGTAAAATATAGACAACAGGCGTTATTAGATGGACATTTAAACTAGCATCTAATGGGGTCAGGGTATCATGCTGATCAATCACGTCACATGACATGACAGTTGGATCCAAATTGGACAGGAAACATCAAATAACCATTAGAGGAATTATTTAGGACAGTCTTAGAGGGGTGTAATCTCATGTGTCGCGTCCAGTAGGGGTTCATAAATGAAAACCGACATGATTCATCCTAAGACATTTCACACACTTGCGCATACGGCCATATTCTATCAACATGATCCATCTTATCTCAGGTCTAAGTATAATTTTTAACTTAATTTCCAAGCTTTTTTAAGGGCAATTAAAATTCCTTGATCGAAATTGTGAATCTTTCGGAATGCTTAGTTGTGCGTGTCGGTAATGGATAAAGCTTGTGCTTTCACATCTTTCATTGTGGCATCATGTGAATTATAGTACTGATATTGCGATTGGTAATTGTATGTACATTTCAATAAGACTGAACGAGGTTATGTCAGAATTTAATTAAAAGAAAAAAACAAACTCGAAATCATGGAGGCGGAATGAATACACTATTTTCACTTTCACTTCTACACTTCTTGTAGAAATCAATCAAGTTTTGCCTATATCAGTCTATTTTTCCTAGTGCAACAGGATGATTTGTCGGATAATAATCTCTTTGGAAGAAACTCTTACACGTATGTGAGATTTAGGAACTTTCACCAGAAAGGATATTGAAGATATCTTGCTTTAAATTTAATCCAATCGACCTTATGCTATGGGCGAAAATACTCCTCAACTCCGCTCCTCTGACTTCACAAATTCGCATTGATTGTGTAGATTTTCTGGGCCAAGTGAATATCAAGACTCATTTTAACAACCACCGTTGAATAGAACTGCCCCCAAATAGGGTAGAAGAGAGTACTTTAATACTTTCTGCCGAGTCCTAACGGTGGACAACATTTGGTTCATAATGAGTTCGCCAAACCCAGTCCATTTTTTTCTCTATTCTTTCGCCCAGCCTATTCGGCCAATCAGCTACGAGGGTGTCATATTGACGTCATTAATGCGAGGTATGGGAATCGACTGGAAAAAATGGTAGTGTATGCGGTGCCTAGTCAATTTTAACGGCTCACTACTTGAAAATAGATTGATCAACCTTTAATTTTAACGAATTCGCTTGATTCTTTATTTATCCGGAAGTTGGTTGCACGACTGGTAAATAAGACTAGTTCATGTTCTACTCTTGAAGTGAAATATAGTGAGCTATAAGAATCAGACCTCAGTGGCAGTTGCCCCATGCAACATCCTAAATTGATGACGCTGGACTGAAAGCACCTTCAGATTACTAAGGCATAACACAAAAGTAGAATTCGTATGATTACTGAAACATTACCAACCTGGTCCTTTTAGTATATCCATGTTCTAAGCGGTATTTGAGGTAGGATAATGTTTCATTAAAAATCAACGCAAATGTCTTTGAAGGACATTCGCGTGCCATAGAGATAAATGTGCCAAATCAGGTCACATATATCTGTGATTTGAAAATAGAACCACCGAGGAAATCACATTCTCAATGGAAGACACACTGACTCATTCGAAAACCATTGACTCTGAAACATCATATTTCAATGCTGACCAAAGTCATGTCAAAAGACGTTGTTTGAGTACTCATACAAAGTGATCAAAGGCAGAACGAGAATATTAGCATCCGTCATTATCAAAATTGTGCCTCGAATAGACATATAGGTAATATACTCGTCTGAGATCATGGGTTCGAGGACCATCGGTGCACACCTTGTGGCCGGAATGACCAACCACACTGGCTAAAATGGGGTGGCAGCGTTCGAGTTTCTCACCAAGAGGGCTCCATGACGCTGTCCTTCTACCCAATTTCAATGTCTGAAACACTTTTCCAAATGGGTTTTGGGGTTATTTATGCAGTTAAACCTGAGTTAACTATGCTATCATCTACACAACGCAATTCTCCAAGTGTACCCACGTTTGAAGTAATTTAATAATAGAAATCGGCGTGTTTAGTCACAATAGTGGTCGAATAGTAGCAATTACAATCTTTTCAAGTAAAATAAAAGTGAAAGTCTCCCAGTTTAAGATGCAAATTAGACAAATCAGGTAAAATATATGATTCAAACATTTGTCCCCCGATTAAAGCATGCACATCCTATATTACCATTGCGGACACAGACTGACTCATTTCGAAATTGGTGGTTTAAAGACATGGGGGATGTTAATGTCCCCATTTCCTTGATATTAAGATACCGACCATGTTTATGAATGATTTTAGAAGTGTCATAAAATTCAATCCATTCAAAATTGCTAAGAGATGATAAAGGCATTTAGTTATGGGAAAAGGATAGTCACTGCCATTCAATCAATCAAACCACTCAGATGTATGCCTTCTTCTCCTCGTGGACCGAATCTCCCTACTCCTTCCTGTAAATTGTTTCCCCTCTGTTGTACCTATGCATCCGCTTGTCCGATTAGTATATTACATACCATCCTTATTAATAGAGGGACATGTATATTTTAGATGGTGTAATAAAGATAATACAAATAGATGCCAACTTTCATTAATAAACAGCCATAATCGACCCGATTTTCATTAAGAAGCCTTTAAGGCGAAAGAAAGTTTGAGGAGGCGTTCATCAAGTTTCCAATTCTAGGGACCTCTTCAAACTCTACCTCTCACTCTCTTCAGTAAATATAATACTAAAAAGAATATATCTACCTATCCACCTAGCAATTCCATTATTAATATTACCTGGGTCAGATTAAGTGCGCATAATAAGATAAATTACTTAATCCCACAACTTCCAACGCAAAGTGGTACCATAATTAAAAGTACTTGTTTGTGCAACTGAATGTAGGGAATTTTGTCTAATGTCAACAGGTTAACGGGAAGGGAACTAAAATGACACACCTCCCTACCTCCCTACTTATTGATCAATGACAAATAAAATATAAATTCACACTTCAGATTCCGCATAATCGTAGAACTTTTTAGTATACGATTTGGCCAGCCTCTGGACATTTAATGGAAAATAAGAACTGAATCAATTAAGGCTGTTTAATATGTTATCAATCTTAGTCATTGGAAAGTCACCCCCTAATGTATCGACAATTTTGTTAAAAAATGAAGAGGCCAACATGCAAGATGAATGGATGAGTTCACAATTTCAAACTTTCTAATTCCTAACTTCTCCAAATCCATTAGATTTCTCAAATATCGTGGTCGTCATGAACACTGTTGAAGGACATAACCAACTCTAGAATAGAATGGGCAAGTAAAAGCACATTCCGGAGGCGAACTTCAGCACCAAGACCCCTAGCCTCAAACATAGTTAACCAATCCACTATAATTAGCCAGAGGAATTACTACATCCCTTCCTTGCACAGATTTTTTCATAAGACAACTCTCCAATTCCCCTCCGGATTATTGATGGCTATAGATAATCAATACTTCGAGGTGGGTAATTCGCTAAGATCGACATTGCTCGCGAACGAACACAGTTAACTTCAACTATTTCTCTAAAGCTAAAGGCAGCTATGGCTGCATTATTAGTAATTTCTATTTCCCAGCGAAATGAGTAATGTTCAAAAGTGCAATAGACCGACATGATCAACAACTTCTCCCATCAGCGCACTAACCAAGTTATCGATCTTCCAGAAAAAGAGATGAGATCGAATGAGACACAACTAAACATTTATTTACGAAAAATACTTTAATTCTTTAGAAATCTTCTTCGGTAGTAAATTTGTGGGTATCCTCACCCCTAATACGAGACATTACACCAGCGCGTTGGTACTCAGCAACTCGCTTTTCAAAGAAGTTGGTCTTGCCTTCCAGAGAGATGTTTTCCATGAAATCGAAAGGGTTGGTATCTTTATAAATCTAGAAAAGGGAAGAAATTGATGGATTAGCACAATATCAGAAGAAACGATAGAAAATGGATAGAGATACTCACTTTCTCATAACCAAGCTCAGAGAGCAGGCGGTCAGCAACATATCTAATATATTGGCACATCAAACGGGAGTTCATGCCAATCAAGTCAACGGGGAGGGCGTCAGTAAGGAATTCACACTCAATCTCAACAGCATTACGCATGATCTCGTAGACACGCTGAGGGGATGGTCTATTGACGATGTGTTTGAAGATCAAGCAGGCGAAATCAGTGTGCAAACCCTCATCTCGGCTAATCAACTCATTACTGAAAGTGAGACCGGGCATGAGACCACGCTTCTTAAGCCAAAAGATTGACGCGAATGAACCAGAGAAGAAGACACCTTCAACAGCAGCGAAGGCGACAACACGCTCTGCGTAGCTAGCTTCCCTATTTGCAATCCACCTCAGAGCCCAATCGGCCTTCTTCTTGACACAGGGAAGGGTTTCAATTGCATTGAAGAGGAAATCACGTTTGGCCGGCTCCTGAATGTAAGTGTCGATGAGGAGAGAATACATTTCGGAGTGGATGTTCTCAACGGCAATTTGCATACCATAGAAACAACGAGCTTCGGGCACTTGAACTTCTTGGCAGAAGTTCATGCAGAGATTTTCATTGACGATACCATCGCTGGCAGCAAAGAAGGCGAGAACGTGGGAAATAAAGTGACGCTCGCCGTCATTCAGTCTCTCCCAGTCGGTGAGATCTTTGGCCAAATCAACCTCTTCAACGGTCCAGAAGGAAGCGACAGCCTTCTTGTAGAATTCCCAGATATCGTGATATTGAATGGGCATGATAACGAACCTCCTAGGATTCGGTTCAAGGAGGGGCTCAATAGCCTATTTAAGAAATTAAACGTATTAGACACGAACTCGACCTCGACATCAATGCTAAATCCACACTTACCACATTCTCCTTGTTCTCACCAGCCATATCGAAACTCGCAACTCTCAAACTTAAGGAAACGCCAAAGACGTTTGTCAATTTATACTGCTAATTGAGGGTCATCCTTTAAGACGTATGATAAACATTTAAACAAACTTCAGCTATTTAAATGTGACTAACTATAAATAAATAGACGTCTTTCATTATTTACTTACTTTTAAATAGTTTTGTCTCTGATTTCAAAGCTCATAATAATGAAAACTGTGTCACAAAAATATTGTTTGTAAATTAATTACTTGCTCTGAAGTTTGAATATCGCAGAGAAAGCTAGATTGTGACTCGAAAGGGATCCATATTTTCAAATAAATTTTATTTTGAGTGTCTTCTTTGTTTTTGTGTGTTTTACGCACTTGATTTTACTCCGTAGAGTAAATCAATTTATCACTTGAAAGCACAAATCTTATTTACGCATTTAGGAATATATGGGGTGCTCACTTACCATTTTCTACTTTTAGACTGACTGATGTTTTTATTACATTCTTATTAAGTTTTTCCGTAGAGATAACCTTCCGAATGTCACTATTTACTGATCAAAAATACTTTCTCATTCTGACGCGCAGTCAAAAATTGAAATAGTGTGGTGGATAATAGGTTAATATTTAAGAGGTACAGTTAAGTAATATGAAGAGCTTATTTACTGCCATATTTTATTAAATGTGATAAGACTGAAGGTTAAGCCCCTTAAGAAAATATAATTGAACCTTAGTAACGTTTAACAAATCTAATGAAGATAGACCCAACGCATTGCGTTCGAAAGCTTCGGACTACATCTGTGGACCTTTATTAAGGCGTCTTAAAATGAGGGTTTCAACTTTTAGGTGCCGACATCCTAAAATTATGTCATTTCTTAAATGATTCACTTTAACTTTGCGCTAATCGATATCTCTTTCGAGGTATTTCGTGGATTATAACACGGATTCGTTTGTTTGATTGTATTCGGTTTATAGAAAATAAATTAATTGAAAAGTTATGCGGAGTTAGATTTCGGCTTCTCCTGCATGGTATCGTTGTGGAAATGATAGATACCCATAATGACAATGATACTTCCCCAAAACTTCCGCTAAATACGAGAAAATAATAAATTTCCCAAACAACTCATATTTGTCAATTTAAGAGATTTTAACGTGTGCAAAATAAAGTCCGGTCACTAGACAACATCATATCCTGAATCCCCAAGATGGATTTCTCATATTTCGATGGGAGATGTCTATCAACACTTGGCGATTAGAAATGATTGACTATAGTGTCCAAAGGCGGTCCCGCCGTGTGTTTACGTGTTTGCACATAGATACCTAAACAGATGTCGATCATCACGCCGTGACACCGACAACGAGACATGACTGATGTCTAAGGAAGAAATGTTTTGTATATAAATCTAATTTACTAATTAATAAACGAGTTGGAAGGGGGGGGAAGCGTGACTTGTCTGTCCCCTCCGAACTGATCTGACGACAAGAGTGACTTGACTTATTACGTCTATTCGATCGATATAGCCCCGACAGACCTCAAGGTTATAACAACTTTCCAAATATTTGAAAGGTTTTTGGAATATGATTCCTGAGGTTAATATATTTTGGTAAAACAGTTAATTATACTGAAGGTGAATTCACTTCACCATCCGAAAAGCCACACTTAATTTTGCATTAACAGTATTTATCATTTCCGTATAGTCAGGAAAGTAAAGAAGTCAATTCATTAAAGGATTATGTAGAAATAGAGTAGTATTTCAATCAGGAGGAAGTTATTAGAATTAGTTCTACATCTTCTCCCATTTTGTTTAAGCTAGGGTCCAGAAAGTCCGCTAGTTTATTTGGTGATTTATTAATACAAAACCTACTACTGTAATACACAAATTCTTCAGTTTGAACGAAACCCAGAGGAGGTTTTAGGTACAAATATATTTATATTTAACCTTTCTGTTATTTTTTATGAATTGGAGCTTAGCTTATGGTATAGAACAATTATAAACAGTTATAAAGGTTAAGTATTTTTTATTCATCTAACTGTTAGCTGGATTTTACTTGGAGAGAAGATGGTAGGAGGTGGAGGGATAGAATTAGTGAAAATTATTGCCCCATCTGTTAGCAGGCCTGCGAAACACAACACTCATTCTGACGATAAAATGACGTCATTTACAGCATCTCCGCCAGGGAAACAGGTAAAATTCGATATCTTGAATAAAAAACCGCTATTTGCCTAACTAGATCAAGAAAATATATGTATGGATTTGAAACACTCGATCATTTAAAGCTAACATATAGAAACCAGAGAGAAAATGATAATTTCAAATAGTAGGTTCATTGGACTGAGAAGAGACCGTTTTTTATAAATTAATGGCCATTCATTCCTCCTTTTCAGTTTAAGTTAAGTTCAGACGTAGTTTAGTTAGCTTCAGGAATGACTATGGCCACCAAATATGTGGCCAAATATGTGCCAACTATTGCTTTTCCATTTGTAAAATTGGCTCCTTTAAAATTATAAGTATAAGATCTCATGTTATTGATTGCTGCTATTAGGAAAAGCAAACCAGTTTGATCGTATTAAATAGAAGCAATGCATATTTTTCCTTATTCTCAAATGATTAGTTGGTCATTGGAGCATCCACCTATAATTACTTTTTACCTAGCGAAAGATCTTTGCTTTAGCATCAACCCCAATTTGCTTGGTTTAAAATGCAGCATACCTGAGCTTTACATCAACTAAATCTAACATCTAGTTCGCACATTAAGCAATGGCTTTGAATTCTCTACAAAATATCATGCTTCATACTTCGTTATTTCAAGTCCAAGATCTTCAAAGCTAAAACGAAATATTATATATAAGATGGTTAAAGATGGAATTGTTATTTTACTTGCGCGATTTCATAAGAAATTCATTCTTTTATTCCTTCGTTCCCCTATAGCAGTAGGCTTTAAACAATGGAAAAAGTGTATATTGATAGCAATATATGAGTGTTCCGATATAAACTGTACTATTTGTAACAGATTAGAGGTCTCAGTAGTGATCTCGCGGAACAAAGCCAATCTAGAAAACTTAATAGTATAATAACTTAAAGCAGAACCCAATAATTCAAAGCATAACACAAGGCGTCTTATGGTAAACACGCATGTACTAACGCAAGTAAACTCAATCGGTGTAGGCTCAAGCAAATAGGCATAATTACAAAGTGTCTTTTATCAGTGAAGAATTAGGAAGAAAAGTTCATTTTTATTTATAGAAGACATATTGGTTGCGGGGGAAAATAATTTGTTTCTGCTCTGTTTCCTTCCTCTTGCTGTTTATTACTTTCCCCCAGTTGTTTTATTTAAGTATAAGTTCTGAACACTAGTTTTCCCCATTTTACTGATTACGAGGTTGACACTTTATGTTCTTCTCAAATATAAATATTTTGTATCCGTTTATTAATAAAATAGTTTATTTTATACTATTCGGGGAAGTGAATATATAGCTTTAGTTACGAGGGTATAATCTGAGAATAGAGATGGGAGTACGGTTCACGAAATCGGAATTTTCACTCCTTCACGACTCGTCTCAAGAGAATGTGTGTCGTTACTTTTCCAAATAACGCTTGAAGAGACTTGTATGAATCCAATATCAATGAAATTTCAATGCGTGGCGTTTCAGACATCCTTGGCCTTTATATGACTTAGAGCATGCAAATGTCGAGTACTGGAAGTTCTTATTGGTTGTTGTGACTAATAGCCAACTTAAAACTTTCCAATTGTAATGCTGTGAATGAGATCGAAAATATTCGCAGGATTAATTCAAATTTTTAATGACGTCATTCTATCATCAGGATGACGCGATGCACCGAGTTAAATCTCATCACATCCCCACCCATGCTGACCTCGTTAACCCCAGCATTAGTTTAGGGTTCTGTAGTAAATACTAGGGATTTTTATCTTATTCTTCGAATTATTTAGACAAAAAATATCAAAAATTTATCAATGATCAAATACCTAATCATATGCATCAGAAGTAAAACATACTTATCAAAATCTAGCGGGATTCACTGTAATTAGTAATTGGGCATTTATTTAAGTTAATGACACTTACATTTGCATTTGAAAAGCATATTTTCCTCCAGCCAGTGCTCTGTATTATTTATGAAAAATAATTTGCTATTTTAAATAAAGAACTAGCATATTAAATGAGTCAGTTATTATTTTTCCCACGGCAAACCAGAAGGATTTTACGTTTAAAATAATAGGAAAGCACCTAAACACTGGGAATAATAAATCGTGGGAAAGCATCTAAACATAGGAAACAATGAAATAACTCAAAATGTGATGAAAAAGAAGAGGGGGCAAATTAAAGAAGAGTATGAAGACGGGACCTCAAAGGTCTTCACTGGAAGTGTGGGTTTATTAGATGGTCTATTTTTACTTAACGGGTGCAATTTGCCGCATCATTTCCTAATGTTTCAAAGTTCTAATTCCCCCAAGATCCTGAGTGAATTCATGTTAGCTACGTCCGGAGCCTTTTACCATTAAGTTAAACTAAGTGGTTGGTCATTCCGTCTCGATTAACTAACACTGATCCGTAGCTGAAAGCACCTAGTTGAAACAAGCTGCTAGCTCACTACTTTTAGATGAAATGACGATGTCTCCAATAATTCTCATTTGAATTTATCACGGATTAAGAACGATATACTTATTATAAGTCTTGTAGTTTCAAATATAATAAATTGTAATTTAAACTGTCAGATTAAAGATGCAAAGTAGTGGTAAGTTAGGGAATCAGTTTCCCACCTTCAAAGGCAGGACATCGAAGATTAATAGCAAAATTCATTGTAGATGCTGTTTAGGCAAAAAATTCACGAAGATTCTTATGTCACAATATCTAAAGCAGTAAAACAGAAAAAATGACACTCGTTATATTTATGAAATGATTCACACGAATAGAGCTTTTACATCGTTAGAGATTATCTAAGAACAATTAGGCTACCCCTCACCTTTACATGTAAAATTTTTCTTTACTTCACCATCAACTAATTTAATTCCATCCAATTTCTGGACTACCTAGGGGAACTTATTGACCCTTTTTTAGAAACTGCAGCCGCCTAGACAACCAGAGTGACTTGCAGACAGCCTCTCTACAAGCACTATTTAGGCCTTTACATTGAATACCGCCTTTGTGCATCCAGTTTAAGCGTGTATCCCAGCCCTCCTTCCTTCCTCTTTTGCGACCGTTCAATACACCACTGACCAACTTCAATTCTCGCTCATCCGATTTGGGCAAGGTTATTTTACACTGTTAGCCTTTAAAATCTTTGAATTCTAAAGGGAATATCTCAGTCAAGTTATAAAAGCGGCTTTACGTGGGATTAGCGCTACTTTAGAATCCAAGTAACAACATTTATTTCAGTTTGCAAAAGAATGTATTATTTTAATTGTTTTGCCATCGATGCTCTAATAAAGGCAGATAGATTTCTTTTAATATTTACATTTCTTTTAAGTAACCCTGTGATTTCTATCTTTCCTGAGGATATTTTTTGTATCTTTGTTGAGGATTGAGGCTTTACACATTTATTCTAATTACCGTGCAATCTTTTGTGGCGAAGCGTTTGCTAAATTGCGATTTTATGTTGCTGGGAAATCCACTGCCAAAATCTGATAGCAAATGTCGAAAATCAAAGGAAAAGAGATAGCATTTAGCTCAATTGTCTGAACTTGGAATTTGAAGAGATAGGATACATAAACGTTGGTCCGATTCTCGGAATTTAAAATGATGTTTTCTGAGAGCAAATTAATGTTAACATGTGTCTATTTTTAATTATCCGAAAAATGGAAATAAAAGTATCTAATATCGTTACACTGCCAAGTGTAAGGGTCAACAACAGTTCTATCGCAGAACACCAAGAGCTGACTAGACCAAAATTTATTGAACAAACCACGATGAGGCTTCTTCAAGAAGGTAAGAGAGAGATGAAGGACAGAGGAGATGGGGGAAAAGCGTAGGAGCCGGTAATCGACAAGTGTGTGTGTGTGTGTGCGTGTGCATGTGTAGTCTTTATGTAATCTATTATAGGAGGAATAATGTGAACAGGTGGAATGGCTCCAGACATCACCGCGGGAGAAACTGAATCCTAGCAAAAGCTCATTCAAGGGCCACTTAATTAGCTTTTTCCGAGAGTTAAAACAAATCACTTGAGGACACACGATGCTTATCTACAGAGAACTTGAGGTTACAGTGGGACCACTCACTTCAACCATCACTGTGATGTCGAGATAATTATATCTCGGCGACTGGTGATGATATAGATAAAATTGTGGAAACGCATAGGGATTCATCCTTCAATATCATCGGAAGTTCGTAAGTGCTTCAAATGTCCAACATTGACTAGGTGGTCTAATGAGGATTGGTTTGATTATGTTACTCGGATAAATGGACATTTTGAACCATCGGACCTCGGATCTATTTGAAACGATCACTTGAAGTGACTCTTGTTCCTTTGTGGTGTGGGAGATTCCTATTCACTAACCGGATGTCCGCGTAAGGATTCTTAATATGGTTGAATAAAATCGTAATATCACCTTACGGGATTTAGGTGATGGATGTCGAAGAATGGACATTGGCGTGGATGACACAACTATGATCTGGCAGAACGCTGGTGGACACTATTATATCAGAGGAAGTGCAAAATCGTCTGGAAGGGGGGAATAGACGGGAAATTAAACCATCTGAGGCCACGTATTGCAGGAACTAAGTGAACGCTGGCAGCAAACCCACTTTACCTCTTCTTGGACGCTTTCAATCTTCCAGCAGGTGGTCCAGCAATGGATAAGATCCGAGCATAAACTCCCGAACAACGTAAAAGCTGCCCTAAAAGGACTCGTCGAAAGTCCAGAAGGCTTCAGATAAATTCAAAGTTGAAGTCATACGAGGAAGGGGATGTGTCGAGAAAACGAATGAATACAGATTATTAAGTATTTTTCCTCCTGACGATATTTAACCTTTTATGTTTACTTCCCTTTTGTATTAAAGATAGCGTTCAATTATTAAATTGTTTTGCGGAAATAAAGAATAACATTGTACATAGCACAATTATTCTGAGGCAGCTTTATATCTTGTTTAAAGTTCTAACGTTTTAAAATTTACTCTGTACTGTTATTTCGGTTATATTTTGAAATTATCAGCTGGAATTATATCAGGGGCCATATCGATTAATCAAACATTACATCTCAAAGTAGACGGTTTGAATCGATCATTCAAAACTATTTCCATATTTTCCACTTGTTGCAGCCTAATTAGCCTCCGAAGTAGCCTAAAGCCCCAGAAGTCAATAGCAAAACGTGATTGGGTAAATATCAGCAATATCCACAAACTTCTGCAAAGAAACGGCCATATAACTTAGCACATTTTAACAAATAGGAAACTTTTCTGAATGCTTAACAATAAGTTCTTAATTTAATTTATCTGAGATATAGAATAAATAATTTAATCGGAATATAAATCTCTATACTCTTCTCAAAGTTACTTTGGAACAACGTGTTAAGTTAAGCCGCTTTTTTGCTTACTTCAAATTACTGAATTTCAATCCTCTCGGATACGCACAAACCTATTTTTATACAATCCGTTCAAACGCCTAATTCTCACACCCTCCCTCCTATTCTTTGTTCTTCTATCTCTCCCCCTCTCCGTCTCGCGAATTTTCATTACTGATCAAAAAAGTACGTTGATTCACAACTACCTCCTCCCGTCCTTATTTAGGAACGTCTTTCGTTAGCCTCAGAAATAGTCCCTACGTATTAATTAAATAAATTTATGTTCCGATTCATTAGCGATTCTTCTGTCCAAAATTTGATTTCAGAGTCTTGAATTTCGCATTTGGTGTGCGTTCAGTTTAATAATTTATGCCATTATTCGTTGTAAAATTTACTTTTATCATATAATATCTATGGCAAATATTAATGAACGTTTTCCTGTTAGAAAGCGACTTATCATAACTGGACGCGGAAAATGCGAAGGATAAAGTAAGGCCCTGAGAGCATCAAGGGGATAAGGTGAGTCATTCCTAATATACACTTTTTGTTTGAAGGACGTAGTTAAAAAATCATCCCCGTCTCTGTATATTCCAGCTTTACTAGCTAAACACTCTGCAGCTATGAAGGTGGGAACAGTGCCACCACCAAATCTTCAAACTTATGTGGTTTGAGATTTAAGCATCTTCCTACCGCAAAACAAAGTAGAAATGGTCTTTGAAATGCGGGATACACGACTTTGTGCATAAAAACCGAAAATATTTTATTAAATATCTCGAGACCATAAAATGTAAAGGGTATGGAGGCGTCAGTGACAAATTGAACTTTTGAGAACTCTTCACGTTTCAAGAAATATTTTCATATAATTTTGGTAAATGCTATGCATGTCCAAATCATACACTCAATATGAACACTTTTGATCGATTTTAGATTAAATGCAGTAAATATAGGCCACCGTCTCTGTAGTTCTATCAAACTACACGAAGATTCAAGAGCAGGCTAGAGATAAATCCGATAAATCGAGAGTTTGGCAGTAAATTCTACTTGGAGTAAAAACCTATTATATGAGATCATTTTGACTACTCAAGCTAAAGAATTTGGGTCTTTTATTATCATCATGTTCAAATACTCATAAATAAGCATAAAGCCCATTAGGCAAACAAGTGGCATCCTTATACAAACTTCCATTCATCTGATTATCGGGACCGGTATCCGTGCACGTTTCTGCTCCTGTCATAATTGATGTGTCTAAGTCCAATATTTGGGACACCTCACTGTATGCTCTCTGTTGGCCGAATTAAATAGATCACTTTTCGATAGAAAACAGAATGGAATATTACCAGTGCCCGGAATAGAATGTCCCTCTCGAACAGCGTTATTCGATTATTGTTCTTCTATCCTCTTACCCGAGGATAAAATCTAATTACTGATACATAATTGTCCAACGAGAACGCTAATCGTTTCCCATGAAGTGAAAGAGTTTTACTTTCTTCATAATGTTGCCATATTTATATGTCCCAATTACCTAATGCGAGCATCAAACAATTTCCCGGGCTAAGGAAAGACACCTTAACATTTTTTCCACGGTTATCAAATTTGCAACGTACCTATACCTCTGTCGATCATATTTGAATAGAATGCGATTATTTAAATATTTGAACTTTTATATTAACTTGTACAAGAGCACATTTAAAAAAGTAAGCTTTCTTTACTCTGCAATGTGATATATGTAGTACGCCACATTATTATTAGCAGCCAATGATATAACCCAGACTCCTATTCCGAAATCACTTGTTGTCTACCATGTGATAATATCATGGCTAGAGTTGTAAAGACCCAGTAGGCAGTAGGCGGAACGCAAACGACTTGTAACCCAAAATGTGATACCTTTGTCAAGAAAATATATCTGCTAATATAGTGATTTGTAACCTGGCCAGTCAACATTACAGCAGTGGCGGAACATTTTCATTCCATCCGCCAACTTGGAACATCGATAATCGAAAAGCCATTGCATGGGAGATAAAGTTTGTGAACTCTGTTCAGTACATGCAAATATTTGAATAAGTTTACCAAAATTAGCTTAGCGTATATTTAGAATTAACTTGCTCAACTGTATAAATGGTTGACCTTTTAAGTAGTTTCCAGAAAAATTGCAAAACCTTTATCCTTAATTTTAGCAGATATGAATCCTTAGTGTCTGATACAACTAGCCTTTGTTCATCCACTAGACCACTTATATGCACACTTTTGAATAATAACTTTTATTCCTCCAAATATTTGGTGTTGCATTCTGTAGACGGCTGTCATTTCATTCAAAATCACTAACAAAGTCCAGCGCAATAAAATAAGTCAATCATTTCGTCCTCATTCCGTGTTTGTTTGTACAAGTTTATTTAAAAAGAAAACCCAAAAATGTGCGCAATGATTAAAAACGTCGCGAATTGCGTGGTAAACCGATCAAACTCCCATTTTGAAGTTCATGGTAGTTAATCGTTTAATCGCACTGTAAATTTAAGCTTCTGACATTCATTTGCATTCAAATAGCTCAGGAGGAATCAAATTAAAATGGAAATTCAAGAACCGTGACATGGAGAGAATCTGCAAAGCACATTTCTCTGGACAAATCCACCGCCAACCCTCTAAAACAAACATTTATTCTGGCATCAGACAACTTAGAGCTGGGTCGTAAAATTTGTGACCATAAAACTGTAAGAGAATTCAAATCTCCGTTCTTGAAAATCAGTGCGATTTTCCCACTTGTCTTGATAACTATTCTCCAATAGGAATGAACTTTTTGAAGTCGTTGAGGACAAAGAGGCGTAAATACCAACTCCAGTTCCAACAGTATCCTTACTTTCCAAGAAAGACATCTTTATTTGTTTGCCTTCCTCCCCATTTGGTCACTGTTTTATTCAAAGCTGTGGACCTTTATGTTCAAATTATATTCGTAATACGAACATTAACTGGTAATTTTTCTTTCTAATGGACTTAGTAATAATAATACTTTGGATGCATTTTTGTGGTCAAAATTGTATTTTTGCTTTTTCGAAGTAAAAATAGTAAAATTAGAGTAAAAAGTTACAGATTTATTTTATTCATTATTTCTCATCGAAACTTAACGAACATGTAACGCGTCGTAGCAGTTGTCCTAACCAGTCAATACAAGTCAATTGAAGGCTTTTAAATGATTAAAAAAACTCGTATTCAGAAAATTAAATTTAAATGAATGTTTTTAAGACAACAACGACATCAATCAATTTTAAAACTGTTTGCTGAAGTTGGAGAACAAGTGAATATAGAAATACTTGATAACTGCCTAGACTAACAATTTATTCACATTTAAAGTGGCGCAAAACCCAACCTGGCTGTTGTATTTAGAATAATAAACAGAATAGAACTAGACGATTCTTCAATTAAATAAATATTAAATGTCAATTGTTAAGTCGAATCACGAGATTCCAATGATCTTTATTTGTAATTAATAAAGCATGCTCTTCATAAGAGAATAGCAAATTTTCCTAAAAACATTATACTGATTTCAGGATTAGGGTTTCGACACGTCCGAACAGAAGTTTTTTATACTAAAACAGATGAAATGTTTTACTATTTAAACTTTCTCTCTATTCTATTGGCATTCGAGTTTTGATTGCAAAGCAGGAATTTAGCTGCTGGATATTATAGAAAATATTTTTTCATATCTTTGCATGTACACAAAGGTATTTCTAATGTCTGCCTGTTAATGACAGAATTAAAAGCATTATAGCCAAATTTAGGGAAGGTTGAGAAAAATACATCTGCAGAGGTATGGGTTGATAAATTAACACAAATCAGTTCTGAGGCTTGTAGCGGGCCACCAGATTGTTAAGGGTCACCAGTTTGTAGGTGAAATTGCCAACAGTAAATGAAAGAAAAGGAACGCTGAGGAATGCGTAGGCCAGGTTATATTGAAGTAAGCTCAGTATCGAGTCTCAAGGAAAAGTAGGGAACTGGAGGATTGAACGACGAGAGATGAGCCTGGCGAGCTGGGGTCCACCCTGTTCGTATGTGTGTTTCATGGGAGGCTATTTATAGTCGACACTTTGGGTGTTGACTAAGCAGTGTCTGCTACTATCGTCCGAGGTATGTTTACCTTTTCCGGGTCGATGAGACATAGGCCAGCTGAGAAAACACGATGTTTGTTTAGGGAGTGCTCGGGTCACAGGAATGGTTAAAGGTCTACAGAGATAACTTGTGAGGACAGATAATCAAATTTGTTGATAATTAGGAAAGC
>CAADRB010000006.1:1802789-1816109 GCA_900708905.1 Hymenolepis diminuta
GTTAACGGCTTGTGATCGGTGAAGATCGTGAATTGGCGACCTTCCAGGAGGTACGGAAATGTTTCACCGCCTTGTAGATCGCCAAGAGCTCCCGCCCGAAAGTGCTATATCGAGTCTGAGTGGGCGATAGTTTGCCGGAGTAAAAGGCAAGGGGCTGTACAGAGATCTCTGCTCCGGAATCGATCAAATAAGATGTGCCGGAGTTTCGATCTTGAAGGAAAAGGTGGTTACTTGAATGCCCGCTAACAGTTTCCGCCACTACTGCTGGGCTGGCTCGTTTCCCGAATGAGCCTGGGATTGACAGGGTGGACCCCAATTTGTTGTTCAGAATGGTTGTATTCTTTACAGGGTCACCAATTTGTACAGAGATAACTTGTGAGGACAGATAATCAAATTTGTTGATAATTAGGAAAGCTGTAAGATAAAATATTTCAGAAGAGGGATTCATCCAACAGGCTGAACAATACTTCTTTTCCTGCAGTAAGTCATTTATAGTGAAGTTTGTAAGTAAAGCCTGGGATTTAACATTTAATTAAAATAACTTTTAATCGTATAGTTATTTTTATTGTAACCTATGGAAAATAATTAAGGATGGTTTATAGTTAGACACAATAAGTGATGAAGTGCAAGGGGATTGAAAAGATGTTGAAAATAAATGTGGGGTATTATAAGAGTCTAACTTTGTTTGACTTTTAAAATCGATTTTGAAATACTTACTTGACGATTAATACACTTCTTCACCTTCAAAATTCAAATTTCCTGATTCGTCCCTTGCATTATTGAGAAAATTCTTTTCCATGATTCCCAGTGCTTATTGAGCGATTGATTGATTATTATGGTTGGTCTTGCCACTTCAATTCATTTATTTCCATTTCAGACCGAGTAAGGAGGATGATATTGATTTAGATTATTTTAGAATATTCTTATATCCAAATGTAATATGCAAATGAGAGTAGCAAATGCATTTTAAACATGGCAAAGCTGACTAGATTTCATACACACGAAATTATCCAATTAAATAAATCGATGAAAATAATAGAAATAAGTTGTAGCAGGAAATAAAATGTCTGTTGTTTGAAAATGGGTCTTTTTCTTTAGCCCTTATCTGGAGAGGCCCAAATGAGGTTTTAAATCTCCAAATAACTGTTTGAAGGTCTTCTACTAAGTATGGACAGTGTACGACCTCATTTAATATAAAATTAAATCACAAATCTCCTTAACATTTGCAATCTACCACACTTTGGCCAAACCTGTATAATCAATAAAACGTGCCGTTTTACATTTTCATCCAGGAATTTTTAACGATCTGATGAAGAGAAAGGTATGAATGACTAAAAGCAGGAAATCGGTGTGATGAGTCAATACAGCGGCGCGTAAGTGAATTAGCGAATAAATCAAAAGCGAAACTGCATAATGCAGCATGTTCGCACATGATGAGTCATGCTGGCATCCAGGCTTGTGACTATCTTCTGTTTTAAAATACTAAGCGGACTCTAAGATATAAGTACTCTACGAATATGCTAGATAACAGAAAAGGAACGAAAGAAGTAGATATAGGAACTACGTTTACAAGTGCAAAATACGTCTTTATATTTAAGCCGTTTATTCAAATTAATAATTTGTATAAGCAACATGCAGTTTTCAATTTAAAATTAACTTAGAGGAGCGAAATGTAGATTTTCACTTAGAAAGTAATGATTTTTACATTCCTAGATTTGCCATTGGGAGCTCTGTCTTAATTGTCCTTAAAGTTGGTAACATTTGAGAGTATTTCTTCCTGTGAGAGTTTATTTTGAAAAAGATTAGGCGATAACTAAAATAAATGTTAGCTTTCAAGATGGAAATTTTGCATTGGCTTTTATTTTCGAAATCTTGCATTCAACAATCAAGTTCACAAACCAAAGGACGCCCCACGAAACTAAATTAGGAGAGATTATTCCTATTAAAATCTAAAAAAATAATAAGGTACCCGAAAGCAGAAATAAGTTTCTTCTATACTTTGTGCTGAGCGTTATTCCATATTTACTAAAAGGAAGACAAAGATATATTATAAAAATAGTTTTACAACAATATTTCAAGAGTTACTTTAAACTTCTTACTTCATTCAAAATACAACCGGATTATTTCCTTGCCTCAAAAATGAGTATTTGATCATTTGCTTATCCTATGCATTTGACTTGACTTGATATGTGATTAACTTTTACCCTCTAAGATCGAAACAAAAATAAAAATGAATTCAGCTGGGTTAAGTTTCTATATTTTTCATAATTTATGATTTCTGCTTGAATCCTTTGAGCTGGAAAGATATATGGTTCTGAAAAATGATTTCTCTTAAAGATGACAGTGGTGCAACTACCAAATCTTTTCAACTCAATCGATTCAGTGTGTATGATTTTCTCTGATTTTCAGACTGAAATCGACCTTCAATGCCGAAAATAGATATCAAACACAATTTTCACTGGTTCGCCTTTAAAATAAGCTTCAAACAAAAAAATACTGTTAATTTTTAAGAATAAAGAAATTTTAGACAAAGGAGCACCAATCATAACTCGAAGACCAAGACTTAATAATTTCATTTCTTTCTAGCAATAATTGTTATCTTGAAAGTTATACATCTCCGCATCTAACTCTTACTTTTGAGGTGCTTCTTTTGATCAAATGGACTACAATTTTGGATAGATAAACAAAGCAGACAAAATTTGTGGTTCTTTCGACTGCAACACAAATTCTCATTTTTCGAGTGTTCATCAGTCAGTTATTACTGAAATTTGATTAGTTTCCAATTATTTTGAAACAGTGAGACAAAATGCTTACCTATTGTTGCCTAAATTTCCCTGCGGTAGTACTTATTTACTGGCTACAATGATTTGTTAGTTGTGATATTTAAATAATGAAGCTTCTTTAGTAGCCAAACCTGGTTAGGCCAACATATCTCCTTACAAAACTGATGACATTCCTAAGGCTAATAGGAAATATGAGACCTTCTCGGATGAGAGGACTAAGAGTTAAATAGGATCACTCGTATACTTGGCAACTGAAATGGAATATGGGGGGAAAAAGGAAGGAGTAAGGAGCTGATTCTAAATTCAACTTTTAATTTCTTTAAAAAGGATCGCACGTTTTGATAACTTGCAATATGGGGTATTTATTTCAATGTGCCTTTATTTATACTAAAAGTCCTTGCAATGCTGTTCCATATAAAAGCATTCAACAGAGTTTTAGATTTATCATAAATAAAATATTTTTACTTTCTATGCCGGTGCATTTAAAATAAACAGTTTCCGCTGTTCATATTAAAATTTAAGAAATTAAATTAAAAAGTAAGTAGCACATTAAGTTGTTAATAAAAATACCTAATTAGCATTTAAATTTTTAAGAAGAAATTCATGAAAGAATAATAGGAAGCATTTTTAATTGTATGAGAATATTCACTGAAAGGAAAAGTGTAATTTTGCATTATCAAAGAGATCACCGCTCCACAAACACAAAGATCAATGTAATGAACTTGAATTTAGTTTGAGGTGAAACGTGAATAAGTGAAAATCCCCAAGTCAGGGTCAGGTTTCCACTTACCTCCCTTAAAATTTAAATATTTTAATTTTTGTTCGGCTAGAATAAGGAATACCAATTTTATAAATAAACAAAGTATTATGATCAAGTTAAGAACCACTATGTCGCTTTAGTATTTGCTCATAAATAAATACTAGCTGTCTTTAGGCCATTATTCAAAGGTAAGAAAATTTATTGATCCAAAATATCAGGCGAAAAATATGTCGGAAATGACAGCTTGTTATTCCGTTTGGAAGACAATTCAATTGACTCAGCTTCTAAGTAGAATACTATATGGCATGGGCTGTCTCGGTCTTTAGGTGTTTAGGATTCATTCCGTGAATGTAATTGAGATAGAGAGGAAAATATTTTGGCTGGCTAATAATTAATTTTCGATGATTATTATTTCAAATATAAGAACAAGTAAAGAGAGTGACACTGAGGAAGATAGTGAAGTAAAACAGGTTGGATTTACGATATACCCATAAGCCAAGTTGCGAGACAAAAGAATGAATTGATTTTCTAGGTGTCCTTGGTTGGCATATTAAATAAGAAATGGCGATAGAACCATGAATCAAAATCTAGAGTGCTACTAGATCTATCTGATGGCCTTAACCAGTCCCTCAACATAAATCTAGATGGCAACTGATACAATTTATACTAAGATAATATTATGGCTATAGTTGCTCAGACTCAACTGAATAAGGAGGAAGAAAACTGAAGACAGATAAATCAAATAATAGCTGTTATATAGCTTTAGATAAAAAGAATTGATTGGCTGCCTGGTTAGATAGTAATGACCCAGTGGTGAGACATCATTTCCGGGAAAGTAAGAAAGTAAATAATCGGTGAGCTCATTGACCGAGGAATAAATTCTCTTCTGGTGCATCGAAAATATTAGGTTATGGTACTGTCGCTACCTTATTATTTTCAGTTATTTATATTTAGGTAAAAAGATGTATTTATTTTTGACTACTTTAATAGTTGATAAAGCAAAAATATTTACAACATACACGGAAAGGTCAGACACATGACCTTTCCAATTAATTGTCACCATATTAAATGTGTACTTTAGGCGAGACAATACATCCGCAAGAAAGTTATATTTTAAAAGCAAGTATTTTTTGCTATCAACTGTAAAGTCCACGTATGTTAAACTTTCTAGTTAGTGTTGAAGTTAGGTAAGACTTCATTTTAAGGAAAGCTTCTCTGTAGGGAAATTGAGGAAATTGGATTAAAATAAATACCCCCTTCCAACTGCCCATTTGCATCCCCTTCTATCCAAACTTTATATCACAGTTTAGAAATCTTAAAAAACGTTCTCTCCTATCGCACTCTGTTATCTTAGAGTTTTTCCTTCCTGGGATTGTAGCGAGAGATACCAAGCTTTTAATACCCTTACTTGGATATAGATGGGAAAAAGAGTTGAGAGACAACGAAAACCGTATTTTAATTCAAAAAATGGCGCCTTTTGCTTGGTGTGCGGGGTGAAACCAATCTTTTCTTATTAATATATTTTGGTTCCTTTTATTTTTTGGAACGGTTATAATTCAGTTGTTTTGCGAAATACACAACAAACATTATATATTGAACTAGTTAGTACCTTATTCTTTATTGTAAAAAAATAGTTGCAAATTCGGAAGAACAACAGAAGGCCATTAGAAGCGTCATTTCATTTCGATAATTAGATTCAGTTTATTTGCAAAGGAATTACTAACTACTCACATGCTATACGAATCTAAATCAGAATTAACAATGTCAGGCAATACACTGTGACAAAATATATTGGGAATTGTTAAACAGCTGTAAAACTAAGCCAGCCTTCTTGTACTAGGTTTAAAGTGCTTTAGGCTGTTTTGTGATCGACGGATCTCTCAAGCATGTACGATCGCACGATTTTCAAGCTATTCATTTAATATAATGGTACATAGTCAATGATAATAACTTATGCTGTAACTGTAATATTGCTAGATACTCATTAGGACCTAATCAAACGGGATTGGATGACTTAGCCATTCGTTTTGCAGTGACAAGGCTTCATTGCTAAGCATGAGCATGAAAGAGAAATATCAGTATTACCCAGTGGCAGATGAACGATTTCTATAGGAAGAATTTTATGAATTTCTTCAGATAATCTAAAATATTCGATTCCGCTCCCTATCACCTTTCGTCCCTTGTACTATATTACACTCTGAGTGGCTTTACAGCCCAGTGGAGGTCATATCCTGTACCAAAAGCATTATTGCACACCATGACTGAGTCTTCAGGTGAAACGAGAGTCGCATGCATGTTTAAATTAAGTTTTAGTGATTTTTTAGCTTATTACTGACTGTTTCCCTTACCTTGAGGGTTCGAACTACCATTTAAGTAAAAAGGCACAAAGTTTTTTTTTCCAATATACTATTAATGCCATCGCATGGGCCGAAATGATAACTATAAATATGAACTTGACTTCACGCAATCTATATCTCCCCACCTGTCAGCTGGACTTCAGTTGATGTCCTCTTTAGTATGGCTCTTCCCCTCTGAATCTCATCTTTTATTCTCTCTTGTTTTATGAGGAATATTTATGAAGTTAAAGAGCTTCGGTTAACGATTTAAAATGATCCACGCTGATGATTATAAGCATTTATCCCCTTCAGTAATGTCGCAGACGAATCTGCTAAGGTTATATAGTGAACCATTCTGTATTTTAAATCGTTTATATGCATCTGAAGACATCTTAAATTCCACAACGGCACTGCATCATAAACATCTCGTATCACCGTGATTTAAGGAAACATCAATTTGAGAACTGGTGGAGTTAGCCCGGATTTAGGTTTATAAATGGAACCTTTCAAGTGAGATGAGCTCTTGTTTGCCTGATAAATAATCATTTTCAAACTAATGACAAGCTTTCCTTATATTGAGAAGAGAACTACGGATATATTCTATCAAAAAGTCATACTTTATTTTATTATCCATATTTAGAGATTAATTAGTACATCTGTGGATGGTAATTATAACCATTATTCTTCATTCATGGGAAAATCGAGAGAATTAATGGAATGAAAATATTCTAAGTAGAATAATATGTAAAAGTATGTGACATCGCTCACTACACCTCAGACCATAAGTTCCCAACAAAATGATAGAAGGCGGGAAGATTACTGCGACTGAACTGTATGTTTTGATTTAAAGAAATCAAATTGGTTAAATATCACCAACACGAAGAGAACTTGTATTCCCATAATAGAGTGTCTTTGGTTAACTGCAACCCTATCTTATCTCTCTCAATTCCGAGTCAACTATAGCAATAGCATTATCTAGTGGGCAGATACATCATGACGATAGAAAACTGACCTCTTAGCACTGGAGCAGCATAGAAGAGCCTTATTTTTCAAAAAAATTGAATAATGATTTAATCTCTATATATTTGTACTTCAGTGATCATCCAGTAAGCAATAATGGCATTAGCTTGAATGATCACAAGGGAGTTGGACCTCTTACAATGAAGGAATGCTAATGTTTACTAAACTGCTATAAAATACACTCCCATATCAGGAATCTATTGGACTCATTTAAGCGAATTAAACAATGACGCTCCTAGGATTAGTTTTAGGCAGTGTGTATTGATCAAGTGGGGCAAGATGCAAATACATACTCCTTTATATTGATATACACGGATCACATTGTTTTACTCAGCATACTACAAAATCGCAAATGTTATTGGGAAATTACTGAAATCTTATCCAGGAGAGAAAAATAGGAACTCCATGCCTCAAGTGCAGTTGCCGATTCTGTTCACTAAATCCGCATCAATGATTCCGAACTCGTGATATCTAAATTGACAGACTTACGCATTGATCGTTATGAATGTAATAAAACTTAGTCACAGTTCTGGACGGTTTAACCAGGTGGTTCAAGCACAATCCCAGTTTCAAAAAATTCATATGGTATGTATATTCTGTTCACTTTCTTTTAACCGTTAAACCTTTCGATTTTTAAATATTGTTGCTTCTAATTCACAAGGTAAATATCTGAACTTGGTTGTTAAAGACGACATCCAATGGTTTTCATTAGCAGATCTCAGTCATTACTTCCGGAGTTCTATCTTGAAATAATCTACTGAAGTTAGGAAAGACGCCTTTTAAGAATATTGCTTCATAAAAGTAACGTAAGCTTCTGGTTATGTTGATCGAATCTTCCTATGGTTGTGCCCTGTCGATCCATTAAATTCTCCCACATTTTAGTGCCAAAATATATACAATTACAACTGGTTAATTTCCAATATTTATACTATTACATACTTCCCTTTGAAGTTACAGGGCTGTTGCAAATGCCACTTTTCCCCGGGGGAATTTACTTCTGCCCTACGTCACAATGGGTCAAAATTCGCCCGTATTTTATCCTAATGGTTGTTCCGACGAATCTAACTAGCTCTGTAGCCCTAAAGAGAGTGACCTCAGTACTTCGTCTTTTAAGGTTGACCAAATTCGAGTGCACATTTTTGTTATTATCAGATAAATTCGTGCTACTCGGTGAAATGTAAGTCAATGACAAAAAACAAATGCGAACCTTTGCCCCATAAATTCGACATCTGATGAAATTATCCTCTCACCATCTCAAAAACGAAGTACTAACCTCAAAGATCTTGGATCATTAACCCTTTAAGAAATTGGAGAAATTTTTGATTCCTATAAATGGCACTTTCCCCCCTTCTCGATGAGTAGGATATTGAAAGCAATAAACTTCTAAACTTAAATCACTTGCCTGATACGACTTTTTGTTAAAATAGCCTAAACAAATAAATTAGTACTAATGGTTTCAAAGAATCTCGTGTTAAACGAAGTCTTTCAACATTGTTTCATGAGTTCAAGCTTATTTAAACCACAATGAATATGAGAAACCACGCACATAAGTACTTATTTTTAATATTTATATAAATAGACATAGGGGTATTCATTCTCGATTTCGGCTTTTACGAGATTCAATCAGGAACCATAGTTTGTACGGTATTTACATGGTACGGTATTATGGGTGAGTCGTAACAGATAAGAAATTATTGAATGCTCCGCAATACGCACACACAAAGTGATCAATTGGAATGGACTCTATATACGAACACTGATGACTCAGTAGTAACATGAATACTTACCACATAAAGTGACTTGGATTCGAAACCTATTGATGTGAATCTAGCAATTAAAGTGATCACAACCACAATAACCGAAGGCATTCCTTAACCCATATGATTATTGGATAACAACGTTATACTATATTATCTTAGGAACAGTCTGAACTCAGAACGAAATAATCAAGTAAAGAATGAAACAAACAAATTGTTCAGGGAAATTAATAATATTTGCAAGGACGGGGGTATTGGATAATAATAAAAAGATAATGACTCTGAAAATTAGGGTCAAAATCCCCTTGAGATTATATATATATGTATATATGGATGGTGCTTTGGAGTCATCCGGAGCAAGCACACGGCTTTGAACCATCCAATCATCGAGTCTTTTCTAAAAATAAAAAAAGTAAGGAACTCAATTAATATCAGATAGTCCCCATCTCAGAACGACCAGAACTGAGGAACTCAGAAGTCGATATTAATAAGAATATATATGCATGATGCGTTCCCATATTTGAACTGAATAGTAAACAGCGGTTGAAAAATGAACCGAATTCCAATGAACATATCCCCTCACACAGTTATGTATCCATTAAGTTCAATACAACAGAAATATTTTTCACAAAAAAAGATTCCAAAACCGACCGAGCAGGGTCAATAATACTTCACTTGGACGGAATGATGACATGAAGCCACTATTACCAACCGCATCACTGAACGTGCATCGGTTAGGATCGATCTCGACTTCTGATTTAGCAGATGTGTACGATGACGACAGCGCGACCAGCACACAATATTGAACACAGACACGAACTAATTTCAGAATTTATTAGATATTAACGTAAATACATACGCTTTTAAGTGCTTTTCCTTTGTACTTTTACCAAACAATACAAATGATTTTTATTATAATGTACTCTTATAAGCGTGCAGTGCAGTTCAATATCCCTTCTATTAATAATATACCATTCTATTAACAAGTAATTTTGTTCAAACACATTGTAACTGGAAAGCTTAACCTATTTAGTTAGAAACATCTTTGCTACTATCAACCAGATGCAACCTTGATGTTATGATCGACTCCTACATTTGATCAATAAACGTCTAAATTTCACTGGCATGAAACTATTCAGGAACATAGTTAACATAACACACGAACGCTGAACTTTCGAACATTGAGATAATGATCAATAACCTGATGAATCTGAAACCGACGCCTTCACTTTACTCTATAAACATCGCTCGACCCAAAAAATCCTTCATCCCATATTGGATTATTTCACTGTTCTAGTGAATAAAATTGTCATAAACAATACTAATACAAAACAATACCCATTTTAAATAGAATAAAACCTTGAAGTTTAAATTTGCAAAACACAATTCCAGGGAAGGCAAATTTACTACCTCTGTCATTAATAAAAAATCAAGAATATTCAGCTACGTGCGCTCCCTGTGACTGACAGTTTTACGATCTACAAACCGATATCCCAACCGAAAGAAAAACACAAGTTCTCGTTATTATAGCAACAATTTGTTACAGTTCAATTTGAACTATGCATAGCATAACGTACTTCATAATAGTTAATATGTATAATTTAAGAGAGACGTTATTTTCAATAATAATGAGAAAGCACAATAAATAATAATTTTGTCACGGAAAAAATATAAAATAATTATTCATTTATATTATCATTTCGACACAACCGAACTTCTTTGACTTCCGTCGAGATGTATCTTTTGGTTCCATATTGCACCTTAGCAACTTCATTCTTTTTCAGGGGTGTATTCGGATGATTTCTTCTTCTCATTAGTATTTCCACTGGGGATCTCCATCAAGTCTTGGATGAGAAGACGTCCAGAAGTTCTCGAGTACAGCTTTCAGTTTTAATATCATTACTTCCTCCAATTTTAAGTAGAATCTGTCCTTTTCCATCCTCTTGGTTCGGGAAGTTCATTTCAGATGCATGGAACAGAAAACTGCATTCACCCATGGTCTTCAAGGAAGATCTGCATTCTTAATCTTGCCGACGGCATTCACTCTTGATAATGGTTTCGATTCAACGACTATTCCAGAATGCTGGTTCCTTTGGTTTTCCTTCTTTCTGCTCCTTTTTGTAACATGCCCGTGGGGATTCTTTTGTGAGCCAGCTGCTTATTAATTCTGTCACATGATCGGCCATAAGTTCAACCTTCTGAGTGACCTCCTTTCTTAAATCTGGTTTCGTCCACCACATTGTTTACTTGTCTTCTTTTGCTACACAAGGTGCTAATATGAGATATATATACAAACTCGAGCAAAGTGAAAATCATTAACAAAGCCAGCATCCAATTAGAGTTTTAGAGAGGATAGAAACATTCTAAGACACAGTTTAACTAGGAACTCGATTGACATAGCTGAGCTCACCAGATTGATAATGATTTATGCCAGTCACACTTGATATTGAATTTTCTGCATTCATTAGAAAGATCGACAACGTGATTAATGTAATTTCAACTAATCATCCCAAAACATCCGGAAAATTAACATAAGAGAGTAAAGACAAAACAAATTTAAGTGCTAGAATTCTATAAACGATGTCCAGTTGCCTCAGAACAACTGCGCTATGTACAATGTCATCCCTTATTTCTGAAAAACAATTTAATAATTAAACGTTACCTTCAATACAAAAGGGAAGAAAACATAAAATATTAAATATTTTCAGGAGAAAAAAATACTTAATAATTTGTATTCTTTCGTTTTCTCGACACATCCCCTTCCTCGTATGACTTCAACTTTGACTTTATCTGAAGCTTTCTGGACTTTCGAGTCCTTTTTGGGCAATTTATCTATTATTTGGGAGTTTTTTGCTCGGACCTTGTCAGATTTATTTGCTGGAAGTTTGAAAGTATCCACAAGGAGTTAAAACAGGGCTGGTACTGCCGTTGACTTAGTTCCCGCAATACGGGCCTTAGTGAGTTTTTATGCCTGATCCAAAATGCATTATTTACCCGGATTTCTTCGATGGCTTTCTCCATCGTTTGACCGCAACAGTTCAGATTTGTTCAGGATCAGGATGGCGACCTTCCGAGTCAAATGTAAAGCAAAGATATTTTATTGCTTTCAAGAAGAACTCACGTTTCTCTGACCTCGGATGAAAACCATAACCGGTAATGCGTTCCAGCAGACATTCAATTGGTTCTTTGATTTATGCCTCCGTGGGCCCGACTACTACGTTATCGTCTAGATATACACCTGTGCCCTCTTAGTCTATTAATCATATTGCCCATTATGTGTTAGAAGATAACGGTCTAGTAAATTAACGTAGACCAGAGCACATGTTATTAGTCAGATATTCACGACATTCTGGTTCGACCAAGACATGCAAATAAGCCTCTGATTAATACAACTTCGCAAAACATGTATCACCGTTGAGAATTGCAAATATATCTTCAACAAGAAAAGGATGGTGGGTATCTTCAAGAGCTGCACTCAGACCAATGGGGAAATTGGCACATAAACGAACGCTACCTTTCCGTTTTCGTACAACCACAACTGGCGCGACTCAATTAAAATAGGATACCAGTTGGAAGACACCAATTCTTTCAAGATGTGGCAACGCTTCTTACATACTTTGTTTAACAGAGAAGGGAACAGTGGACAAGGATGGAGAACTGATTTTAGCATTTTCTTTCACTTTGTTGCATAAACATAGGGTGTCCTAAAAACTGAAGAAAATCATCTGATTGTATTCTGCTCATCTTTAGCCGTTCCAAAATAGGATTCGGTTTTCATATCTGTTTTATTGACAGGTTCATTGATTTTCTTCTAATAATTTTTGTCCCGCTTTCTGACCATTGTTGGAGTTTGGGCTGATCTTCGATTCTGTCACCTGAGTCACAAATGATTTTTCGACGAGAGAATGGTCTGCTACTTAAGTTTCAATTTGTCCGAATAATCAAAACTCAGAAGACCCAAGTCAGGTTGATTTGTTACGAAGCATATCACCGTTATTTGCTGATCATAAAAGACTTCACAATCAAGTTCAACTTCCAATGTCAAGGCACCAAAAGAAGCATTTTGGGCTACATTGTTTGTCGGTTTCAGCACTGGGCAGCTCAAGCTTCTCCACGTCTTCCTTGAGGTCAAAGTGATGTCAGGGGCAGTATTCAATTCCAACTTCACTCTCTTATCATTATTCATCAAGGCTACATACTGTTGCCTGTTGCCTGTTACCTGTTGCCAGAACTTCTGTCTTCATAGGCTGAATCGACAACACTGAGAGAATTAAAAGGTCCGGTGGGTGTCCACCAATCTCCATTTTTTCAAACTCACCCTCTATATCACTGCGGTATTTCGCTTCTCCATGATTCTTCTTTCCACAGACATTACAAATGTGATTTCTGTAAGGACATTCTCTGCAATAGGACATTTCGCCGCATAGCCAGCACGGTGATGGGGGTTTCTTGTTTGAAATATCTTCCTGCTCTTTCCTCTTCCTCGGCCATTGTGCAGTTCCTCTGGCGTAACAATATTCACCGACGTTCTGCCGGATCATAGTTGTGTCATCCACGCCAGTGTCCATTCTTCGACATTCATCACCTAAATCCCGTAAAGTGATATTACAATTTTATTCAACCATATTAAGAATCCTTACGCGGACATCCGGTTAGTGAATAGG
>CAADRB010000006.1:1816199-1844949 GCA_900708905.1 Hymenolepis diminuta
ATCAAACCAATCCTCATTAGACCACCTAGTCAATGTTGGACATTTGAAGCACTTGCGAAATTCCAATGATTTTTCACCGAACAATTCGCAGAGGATGGCGGCTGCTCCTTCCAAGTTGGGGCCATCCAGTTACTTTGGACGAATGCAGTTTTGTACTTTCTTATGCTCCGTGGTTCCCAGTCATCGAGGAAGGAGTCTGACTCTTTACTCCTCATGGGTTTCGGCCAGGTCTTTTCTGAACACATCTTTGCATCTACCAAACCAGTTATTAAGATCCAGTAAGATCCGCTTCTGGATGGTGGTGGAGTTCACTGATCTGTAAAACAAGGTTGTCAAGGCACAATTTAGGGATGAAATTGTCTGATTGTTCAGGTTTGGCTGCTTCATAAACTGTTCCATTAGATTCGAGAGGCCTTCCTCTTGTTGGTTCTGTTGTTGTGGCATAATTTCTCCATGTTCTGTGTGTTTCATGAAATTTTCTTACTGCCTTCCCATGATTTGTTTATGTTTATCAGGTTTTGAGGGCATTCTCTGCACCAATTATTGAAATAATGAGTTCTTTTCAAAACCACGTCACCAAGTAATGCAGTTGCAGCTAAAAATGCCGAAATATCCACAAAACTAGCAGTAAGGAGTAAAGAGAAGAAAAATCTATAGATGTTGGAACCTTATATAACGATATCCAGTTGCCTCGGAAAAAATCGTGGAAAGTAAAAAAATATTCATTAGTTCGAATAAACAATTTGATGATTAAACGTCATTTTCAAGTTAAAAGAGAGAAAAAATATAAAAAGTTAACATCGTATCAAGGAAAAAAAGGTTAACAATTTGCATACTTTCATTTTCCTTTTGACAGTGATAATGTCATTCTGAGGATTCAACAATAGGCTCAGTTTGACAAAGTTCTGAAAGACCACCAAAAATATTAGGCATTTGAAATGATTCTTCGAAATGACAGAAAAATCACTGAGTTCTAATATAATTTTAATGTGGTTAGCATAGGTCATCCAGTCTTCACCATGTTTCAGGTGAAAGATATTTGAAACTTCGGAAGACTTTCATCAAACAAATCGGAGAGTAATGTGACTGTTTCATCAAATTTTAGATCCGAAAATGTTGTTGAATGGATGCCACATCTGAACTCTTCACTTTCAGCAAGTCCTAACTTCCGTAACAATAGTCTAATTTTACGTTTTCGGCTATGTCAGCGAGATCGTTTCGAAAAAATACCCCCACATCTCCCAAGAGGTGCACACTTGATATTTTTCTAGATCATAGTGGAATTCGTCAATTTGTAGAACCAGATAATCTGCAGATGGCTTGGGCAAGAAAATACCCAATGTTTCAGTTTTTTCCTTCATAATTTTAGGAAATCGTTCTTTGTAACATCATAAGATTATTCTACTGTAACTTCAGAAAAGTTCACCTTTCTTCGGAATATGTGTAAATTCACCAATATTCAATGACATTTCTATAAATATTTACATTTTGACCAAATAAAGGAAAAACAAGTTCTCGTCAGTAGAGCAAAAACTTGTTGCAGTTCAATCTGAACTATGCCCAGTGATACGTAATTCCTTAATGGAGAATTTTAATAATCATTCATAATTAGATTTTTACCTTGACAGATAGATTGTAAATGCAAATGAATGCAAATCAACTACTAGAACCACCGTATGTTCCAGTTAACCCCAAAATAAAATTGTTTCCTGGACAGGCAACATTTTGACTTGATAAATATGAACAATCAATAGCTTAACACTGAAGAACACATTCAAAATATTCGCCATCTAATTTTAAACGTCCTTATAAGCAAAGTGATTGAAAAGTAAAGATCTCTAGATGTTTGGATGCTCTAGAACCTGTGAAGTTCAGAATCCAATTGCTCGAATGCACAGATACGTTGACATTTCATTATAAAGCTAGACCACCAAAAAAGGTTTAGGAAAATTAAAGACCACGAGAATTAAGAGTGCTTCTGCGTCGGTGGCACAGTGGTTAACGTGTGCGTCTGCCAAATCAGAAGTCAAGAGATCATTGCCCATTGCAGCACATCTACTGATGTGGGCGTACAACTGTTCTGGTTACCTCTGGTCAGCAAGAGAAGTGGTGGAATGTGATTTACACGTAAGAATACCCTCTGTCAACAAATATCAATGTACACGACTTTATTCATCAAGAAATATAACATAGAACCGTCCTGGATCACGTTTGTCCGATCTATGATGTCTAAGAACAAAGTAGGGTTATTATAGGTTATTATTGTTTAAAAAGAACGGGCTTGCTTTGTTAACTTATTGAATTCTACCGAAAAATTGCAATAACGACGCCGAGTTAAAGGATTGTAATAAAAATAGTTCATTCTAGAAAACAATTAACCAGACGAGATCGATCATTTACTGAAAAACGCTGTGTTTAAAAGCAAGAATTTAACGTTAAATTCTAGTCGATACATCAAATGAGCAATAACAATAACGGTCAAATAAAGAGACAGGACCGAAGAAGTTCACCTGACTCCAGTCAACAATCTTTCTACGCGGTTACACAAAAATCATTGATGAACAAACCTAACCCCGTAGAGCATAAAATCGACAATAGTGTGAATCATCTATCCGGTGTGCGATACTATCATCAAATGGGTGATAAAATCTACCTAGTGAAAACGAGGAAATTTTAGCCGACATAAGTTAAGTGACCAAGCACTTGCAGCTTTTAACATGCAGTGAAATATTCGTATTAATTTCTAGGTGTTGTTTCATAAAGAGAAGCTTAAAATCACAAGAACATTAAAATAACAAACAATAAAAATAACTGCCAACACTCCAATGTGGTAAATGGCACATGCATCGATCAAGATCTAACTTATACATGAAGTAACCAACTATCATTAAAATTACAGATCACCATTAAAGTGATCTAAATTAGCAGAAAAACGACTAATACCATGAACTCTACTTCATTTCGTCGAAAATCATATATTAGGAACGGAAAAATGACGAAGGGACCTGCTTAGTCAACGGTACTTCATCAAGATAAATGTAAACATACAAATAGATCAATGAGAAACTGGTGAGGTAAAGGATCTACTAACGACACAGCAAACGTTCTAATCCATGGAGGAAATATTTGCAAACAGGTTTTGACAATTTGTACAAGTTCTTCTTATACACTTACGTAAAAAATCTGAACAGTAACAGTAAAGTAAAAAAATCTGGAAAAATCCACTTTCTTAGTGACTTTTCAGTAGGACAGATCTACGCTATTTCACTAAATAAGTGATGACCTACAGGAGTAAACTTGAATATGAAGTTACCATCTGCCTATCACAAAAATCTAATTATAGAAACAAGCCGTCGAAAGCATATTTTGGCCGGAGAAAAAGGAAAGGAAGCCAGCACGATGAGTTCGAATGACCTCAAAGTTGCGTACCAACCTGAATTCAGAACACATGAATTAGATCAAATATAGACCCTGAGTACATGTGAGAAGTAGTCGTCCTAGTTAAACGACAAGATAAACTCTAAACCCCACCCAAGTGGCATAATCTAAATCTAGAAAACCAAATACGAGATTGCAAGCCAGATTTCTCTTTTCCGATTTCACGCTTATTTCCTTTTAAACGGAACCTATACTTGAGTAAATTCGTTACAAACAACAAACGTGCGTAATGCGAGGTGTTAACGAAAAATCGATAACAAGGAGCGAAAATACGGCTGTTAGATTGTATGAAACAAAATGCATTTTGTGCAAAGATTTAAAAAAAAACAAGTGCAAAACAAGAGAATATAGAGACATTAAATTACGCGAATAGGAATACATTATGTACGACGAATTTAAAATGAATTTAACCCTGTTCCGAGCTAAAACGACCTGGCTAACAGATAAAAAATCGGAATTAGTTGAATAATTGATTGACATTCGGACTAAGTTGAGCTTTCTACTTTTGGCAGCAATAAGCGTCATAAAATCCAAAGATGCTCCAAAACTTCAATGTATTTTTAGACATTTGCGATGATAGAAAATACTTAATTCAAAATGCTAATCCACGGATGACCATTTGTTTCTACCTAAAAAGTGACAATGCAACGGAGTTTTAAGTACAAAAAGGTCAATACAGCCATAAGCATTACACTAGAGCTAGGACCAAAATATTTAAATATAAAGAGATAAACTCACAAAAAAGCAGAGGATTGCAAGGATTGTCTAGTTAAAAGCTCATTTTTAGAACGGATCATCGAACATTGAGTCCAGACGTGGTTTTTTCGCCATCAGATGCAAACAAACCTTGGACATTGAGTCGGTTAGCCCTACGAGCACAAAAAAATAAATTATAAGTCCGAATTGGGCAAGCATAACTATTTTCTCAGTAAAACTTACCAAAATCTTCATATTCACTCAATTCGCTATATAAACGTTTCAATTTCGATCTGAGAGGGGTTGCATTTTGATCATAGGTGTATTGATACAAGTCTTCGTTGGAAGAAGGAACAAATACTAAAAGAGCAAAAATTAACATTAAAAATTAATTAAGTGCAAAATTACAAAGAAAACAAGATGCATTAAACGCGTACCAAATGCAGAGGGGGCGGACGAAGAAAATTGCTCGATAGAAAATGTGAAATTTTCTTGCCTATCACACGGAACAGAGGAGAAATCGAATGAATTTACAGATGACTGTTGGTTTAAATTATATTTCACAGTAGGAGACTGTAAAATGCAACGCTGACGCTTGGATTTTCGATGCTTTATCTTATTGCACTTTCTACACCGTTTTACAATGCCGCTTCTCCGACGCTTTATTCCACGATCAGGACAAAATTGACGCAAAGTGATTTTGTACATATCTAGAGGCGTCATCGATTGAGAAGACCAAATAATTGTGTCACGAATAAAAAGTCTTCCAACATCATTACCGAGGTCATTGCTAAATACTTCCACTAATTGTAGTGCTTTCTGCGACACTGAACAAGTGTTAAGAGATAATGGAATAACCTACTTGTGTGAAAATGGGCAATCCGACTAAGAGCCTGAACCAAGTAATGTTGGTCGCAATTCTGATCATCCAGTTTTTCTGGCAGGAAAACGAAATCTTTCAGTATTTAAAGCAAAGTGAATTAATAAAAGTACAAATTGACATCAAGCCGCAAAAAGGCACGATAAGATAAAAGAAGAGGCTGAAATACAACAGCAAAACGGCGAAGATTAGACAGAACAGCGAGAGCCATTTGTCTGGCATGATTAAACAATATTTAAGGAATTACCTTTATATAATTGGGTGAGATCTGCAATTGCTCTTTGAAATGATCCCCAGAGGACGACTACGAGACGATCATGGCATGCTAAATAACGATTTCTGATATATTCATTATTTTCGACCAAATCGTCGAAATCCGGTATCCTATTCATTCCACGGTGACTTAAGTTAACGCATTCGCCAACGGTAAGTTCAAACACGCTTATTTTAATAGGGCACATCATGATAAGTAATGAATAAATCTTGAAAAGATCTTTATTCATATTTAATCTAACTTCGTCAATGAAATTCTATAATTTTTGAGAAAATTAAGAATATTAATTACAATTAACGCATCTTACCCTGAAGTTTTTATTTTATTTTGAAAAATACCTTTTTCAAATTTAAATTCACAAAAATTTATAATTTAAGTCGCTTCTTTGCCTTGGCAGATTTGTGTCCTTTGACTTTCGAGAATTCGCTCTAGAGAATGTCTTATTGTGAGACTAATCCAGATAAATTACAAAAGTTAAATGATGAAGTAAAAGCCAAGCCGAATAGACCGCTTGGATTTTATCCTTCACCACTTTATCTTACGGACGAGTTTTTTGCCAGCAAATTCTCTCCAAAGGACCCTTATCACTCTGGTAAGAAAATTAAATGCTTTGTTATTATCAGATAAGGGATATCCGTACACTTATAAACCGGGTGGGAATTTTCTTGGAAGACCTTTTATTTCCACCAATTTGCACCTCGGCACGACTTGGGGTACTAACATTTATCCGTTTCGCCCAAAGTTTTGTCAAATAATGGAACGCGATTACCTAAGGTTGGTACTTTTAAAGAAGGATATAATTCTCTTCTTAGATGTCTTAGCAGAGTTGGTGTTCAAAATTCTGACAAGCATTGTCGCGTATACTGGGAGGATTTGATGGAATGCACAACGTATGAGAAATCTGTAAGTCAGTCAAAATTTTTCCTTATTGTTTCAATAGAAAAAGCGACTTCTTTTCATGGAAAAGGTCCGTAAACAAAAGAAAATGGCTCCAATGGAACCTCCTCCTTTCACTGCTATCCCCCGTCCCTAATTAGTTAAATTTATATGTTATCGATGACTGGCGTATGTTCCTCAGAAATGTAGTAGTCTTTTGCAATATACCAAATAAGCGCGAAAGCTTTTTTTATTTATCATCTTCATTTCTGTGGTATCTCAACCACTGCTTCTCGGTATTTCAGTTGAGGTTTTCATCGTAAAATTTTCTTTCGTTTTCCTGAATTATCGCTTCTGTCTATTTTATCTGGATTCATATCGGCTTTTTTGTTGGTTTATTTATTATAATTGCAATGCTAATCGTTAGTTGTCTTTCAAGTCTTGCAGTATTCTAATTTGTAATTAGTGTTGGGTTAATCTAACGAATCAATCGTTTATCGTCAAAGATAGTCTCCACCTCAATGTGATGATGAGAAAAAAACGGCTGCTTTCCCGCTAATTTAGCTGTTAACTTGTATTTACTTATGGTTATATGTGGTTGTTGAGTTACAAAACTTCTGTCTTCTACTTAATTTATTTATTCTTAGTTGCTGTACTCTTAATGCTACTTCATTCGATATGTACCTGCGAACTCTTATTCATAAGGCTGCTCAGTCTCTGTATATTGCGTGTCATATTTGTCAACAAAAAAGGCCACCTGCTCTCACTATTTGTAATCTTTATGCTTCTTCGTCCCTATTTCTTTCTTCCACACTTATTATAGACTTTATCCTCTTTCGCATTTACTTGCCTTATCCTGATATAATGTGCCTTATTGAAGGTCTATTTAGACTACGCTCCTTACAGCATCTCATTTCGACTGTTAAAATCATGATTCTTTGTGCTCTCGCCTCCTCTTTCGTCTCATTCTTTCCTTTACCTCTCATTAATTTACAATTGTCTATCCCAACTCTTAATCTCCTCATCCGAGAGGAGCCATTGTATCAAGTTAGCATTAAGATCATAATTTCTATGAGGGGATATCCAGTCTAACATAGTGTGGCTCCAGGAGTAGTCTTTTTAGGCATTAGAGCTACTTTAGGTACTTATCAAAATCGTAGTGGTAATCTAGATTATAGCGGTGACTTCTAAGTGTTATTTTGTATGCTAAGGGTAAAATCGACTTCTATGGAAACCTCTAGTGAATAAACTGCGAGAAGAGAAAAAATAAAAAGGTGAATGTTTTCCCATCTAACCTGGCAGTCAATCAGTTTCGAGCACAATTAGAAACATGGTCTCTTTCGGCAATGATCTTTCTGTTTGTATGTGTTAATATGTATTCTAACCTCATGTCCTATAATGCCCGAGACAGTTTCTTGTAGCTTTTAGATGTATTCTTTGAATTTCATGAGCATTTGACTATCTAGAAGTAAACAAATTGATATCGATCTATCGGTAAATTAAGAAAAGTGCGCATCCGCAAAATTGACTACTGCTAGAAAATGCTGAGTCCTGTTAACTTAAAAATCTACTCGTTTGATCTAACAAACATACAAAGGTAAAAATTGACAATATAACCAACCACTCTTCCCATTTTTGGGGCTCTTAGATTTGTAATTTCATATAATTGCGGATCTAAATGTCACAAGTCAAAGCTGGAAAAGAATGTCAAAGTGAAGGTAGGATCATCATAAATATTCCCAGAGCTCTCTCTTTAGCGTAACTAAAACTGGCCAGGCAGTCAAACATCTACTGATCAAATCTACAAAACCTGTCACTTCAGTTACAGGTATACTGCCTTTTTCCTAAAGTCTGATGAATCGCAGTCATAGCAAAATCTTTTATATTAAGGGCTACGTACCGTTACAAACTCTTTAAGATGTGCGGACAAAGTCTCTTGACTACTTCTGTGTTTTGAGGTCTGCTCTCTAGACCTTTTCAAGTTAAAAAAGCATGGATTCCAATCCATAAAAATGTATTTGTTTTCTACATTCATCATTGTAACACAAGAGAGGAAAGATTCATTTGAGATTTGCCTTCACAAAGTCCCTTGCAGCGCTGACCACTTGGTCCACAGAGATATCATTAGGAGACCCACTGGCCTGTGCGGAAGTGTCTTTGCCACCGCCCTTTCCATTAATCAGAGCGGAGACGCAGCCAGCCCAAAGGTTGGCCTTCAACCCACGTGCCACGAGAGCCTGAAATAGAGGAGGACAAGGAAAACTTAGTAGTCAGTTTATTCAAATACATTTTGTTAGGAAGCGTAATCGAATATTTTCGGTGCACTGGAAATACCCATCTGCATCTGTCATGCACTGAATTATCATGCGTTGGATTGCTACGCTCATACAAAAGACAAGGCATAATTCCTTATACACAATGTGATTGAAAAGTAACTCTCCATAAAGATCTCTCTAAACGTTTAAATTGTTAAGAACGTGTCAAGTTATCAGTTTACTATGAAGATCTGAAAGGAGTTGTTTGAGTGCAAAGTTAGTGAAAGCACATTACAGAAGAGTATCCTCAGATCGACGTAAACACTGTAAAGAACCGTCAGGGAAAACTCGAAACCATGGATTCAGTAATCAAAACTCGAGCGATTCATAACTTCTAGGAGAATACCTATGAATAAATTGAATTTCAAAAATAAGGAGTTATTTTTCAATTATCTTTAAACAAAAAAGTTAGTTGTTAAGGTAGTGCCAAAAAATTCACAAAGCTTTGAAAAGAATTTTTGGGTTGATAGATATTTAAAGTACTTTGACCATACAGATCAATTGTTCCAGACTTGAGAAGCCGATAGAAATCTTTTAGATGTAAGAATTCGTGTTTAGCCATCTCCCTATTGGTAATCGTCAAACAGTGCGGTTGCATATTTTAATTCTGGGTTGCGTATGGATGAATTTCTATCTCTGAATTTCTCATTTTTATTTCAATCACAGAATGAGCATCAATCAGTCTGACCTAGCAGACATGATGTTAACGCTACCACATAAACCAGAAAGAACGATAGCAAATTAAAGACATTCACCTTAGGAACCTGAGCCAGACAAAGCAGCTTATTGCTTTCAGCATCAAACGAAAGCGCCATGACGCCCGTAGCAGGCAAAGACTTCTCCATTTCCTTCAGTGCAGTATTTAGCGCCTTTGCATTCGAGCCCGCATTGAAGACGTGTACAATGAAGTCTCCAGGTGCCGACCGACATAACTGTTTCGCTTCCTCCATCACAAGACCAGCAGTAGCCGCTTTTGACGCTTTGTCTAGTTCATCCAAGCGGGATTTGGCACCGGCCAGAGCACTTCGCATGCTCTCCCTTGGCCAGACGCCAATTTGTGCGGAGTCTACACTCTCGGACATAGAAGTGAATTTGACCGAAAGGGGACGCAGAACGGTCATATCGACGGGTTTCTTGGAGGTGGCTTGAAGGATGGCGTTCACGTAATTGGTCACTTCTTGCTGCAGTTGGTGAGCCAATTTCTCGGCCTAAAAAAAGAAATGAATGCGCATGATAGTTATTATTAATATATTGCCTTTTTAAAAATCTGCAGAGAATAAATGCATATGTTAGTAATTCGAAGTTGTGGTCATTCATAGTACACTACTTATTTTATTTCAACAGAAAACACACCGCAGAGCGTGAAAAAATACGGAAGGGAGACGTCTACCTATGATTGAAATGGTTTTGTTAGTAATCTATTCTTTAAGACTCAATCCAAGAAACTTCAGTTGGTGACATTTAGAAAAACTGACAGAATCCAAAAGTATAAGCGCACTTGTGGATTAATAAGTTCCGTCAAAACGAAAAGGAAAAATACACTGATGGAAGATAATGATATTGAAATTTCAATTTCTGGTAAATAACTATCCATTCGAATATGAATGGTCAAGTTGAAGAAAGGGAAGCTCTTCGCTAAAGAAGGTGGTTATAAAGGTTCCTTATAAACCCTTAATCGGTAAGAGATTTTACAAAATGCACATAAATTCAAGACCTTAGTATAGATTCCTGCTGTCAAACGTATTCAAAGCATGTCTGTAAATCAGCAACGAGAAAAAACATCGGATTTGAGGCGTAACACTACATAGGATAATTTCCGGATTAGGGATCTTCAAACCCATGTGTTCTTCCTAATTTTCATATTTTAAAATGGATTAATAACTAAACTAAACTTCTAGAGATGTATTTCTTTAGCACCAACACAACTCCAATATAAAGTAAACTAATTAGTCCTACTATGTTAAAAAACCTAGCTAGTCTAACTATCTGTTTTTGGTTATGAGAAGATGCAATCAATTAAGGTAGTATGATCAACCACAAAAAGAAATCACCTAGTCAATCGGCTCTGAATATCTTACGCATAATCATGCCCATAATTCTAGAGGTCAGATTATTAGGACATAACATATTAAATTTTACTCATTATGAGAATATGGACAGGTCTAAGATTCCAGAACTAAGGTAAGACCTTATTACCATTACCTACTTCTTCATGACTTCTATACCGTTTTTCATGCTTTATTAGACTCATCCGCTGCTTCCCATTTCCATATGCTTAAAGCATGTAAAAGATTTTTTGTATTGTTATGGTCAATGATAATATTTTTAGCGTTTCGACTTACGCGTTCACCCTCAGGTCCAGTTAGAGCAACAATTCTTCGAACACCCTTTGCAATTGCTTCCTCCGAAATGATCACAAACTTGCCAATGTGACCCACATTCGTAACGTGCCTAAAATAGAATAAAAATCAGTAACATCATTTCATTACATGTTCGCCAGAGAACGAACGAAACCCACGTAACAGATAAAGAGAACTCAGAGCGAGAAGAGTGATAAATATTGAAGCTCTGAATATAGCAGGAGCTAAAACAACATTCCTTCAAAAACAATAGCACATCACTATTAATATAAATACCAAAATGAATTATTAAAATAAGACTGCTCTTCACCTATCATCAAAGGATGAGTCAATTATCGAGGATCAAGGACGCAATAAAGACAATGATAGAAACATTATATTAAACTTACGTTCCACCACAAAGTTCCACTGACGTTCTATTGGCTCTGTCATTATCTTTCTCTGCAATCAGCTTCTCCACCGGTACACCAACCGACACAACTCTAACAGGATCTGGATAGACTTCACCAAACACCGCACGTAGTCCCTTAATAGCCTTTGCATCAACCAGTGACACATCTTTTGAATAAATTGGTTGTCCTGACGATACCATGCGTTGAGATACCTTCTCTGTCGCACGAACTTGCTCCTTAGTCAGAGCATGCTAAAAGGGAATGAAAATAATCGAGCATTTGTACTGAAATTATATAAGTAGAATGCTAACTCATGATAATTTACCTTTGCAGAGAAGTCAAAACGCAGTCGGTCAGGAGCAACAAGACTGCCCTTTTGATCAGCATCTTGTCCAATGAGTACGCGTCTGAGAGCAAAGTTAAGAACATGGGTGGCTGTGTGGTTACGCATTAAACCAACTCGTCGAACAGTGTCTAAACCGACGCGGACCTTCTCGCCCTTTCGTAGAGAACCTTCTTCTAGTCGACATAAGTGGAGCACGAAACCACTCTTGTTCCGAACACCAATTACTGAAAGTTCGTTAGCCTGAAAATTCACATTAATATTATTAATAACTAGCACTATGCTTATAATTTATAAATAATATATCTAGTTATATTTTAATATGTCAATTAATGTAATTAATTATAAAATATTATTATGAAATATAACTAAATTGTAAATTATAATATGTGAGCGAAAACCACTCCATTATTGGCATTGATAAGATAATTGCAGCATTATATATAACGCATATGTAGACGCTTAAATGTGTGCCGTTCAAACTGTTAGACGATTTTTCAATGATGTTCATCTGATAAAGAAGGAAGGCGAAACCAATCAACTTCCTCACCGTAGTCAAATTTGCTCTCTATCAAAACCCGGATTCTACCGACTCAGCGCCTTTAATCCCCAATTCCTCTTCCTACATCTCTATTGTTCATGATAGCTAGAAAAAATGATTAACAGTTTAAATGATGTGGAATGAATCACAAGCAAAGTGAAATTAAATTCAATGTTTAGAAGACAATACTGGCTTGACATCTGAATTCATTTTTCCAGTTACATTCAACAAGTATTGGCGATGTTTAAAGATAAGAGATTGGTCATTCCAGTGTCTTTACCCTAAAGTAGAACTAGTCCAGTTAGCAGAGCTTACTTTAGGTGCCCGATCAAGTTAGACTTATAAATACAAAATTAGTGATCATAAAATTTAACAGGATACAGTAGCCTTTCCAAAAGTCGAAAGATAAAGAGTTGAATGGAAAACAAAGCTATATTGGACAAAAGTAATGAGAGGAAAATAAAGTTTTACTCCCTTTTTCCTAACCACCATTCCGCTCTTCAGTTACTAAATAGACACCTTATCCGTTTGCTTTCTAATACAAGTATTCAACCATGACCTTGTCCTGTTTCCTGTTTTGTTACAGTGATGACCGTTTGAGCTTGACAAGGCAATTTAGCTACGTGCTCCTAAGCTGTCACCTTCCCACAATTACATTTGATGACATCTTAAATTCAAATCATAACAGAAAGGGAAGTATTACTCACCTCATTTTCTTCACTAACAATGAAACCGTGATCTTCGGATTGACCACCGGCTTCAGCATAGAGGACAGTGCGATCAAGAATGAGGCCGATCACTGAACCCACACCATCGACTTTATCGATAAATCCGTCTGTTGTTCGGATGGCAAGAATTGTTGCAGTGCATTCCGAGAACTCTGCAAATATATCAAGAAACATCAGAATCTCGTCAAAAGGGTTAAAAATATGAACCAGCAGTTGCATAAGTGCCCCATTTGTAGTTGGAAACAGATTACAAACTCTAAATGATATAGGAACAGTCAACCGGGATTTCCAACCATGTGAAAGACTTGGAAAGTATTGCTAGAGTTGTTTTCACACATTATAGAATTATAATATAGAAACCTAATAAGACAAACAATTTGAGGTTCAAAATTTAATAACCAGACAAATGTACTTAGAAGCACCAATAACCAAGTGGAAATCCACACAACTTCTAGATCTATTAAGCAATTAAAAAAGTGACGTGAAGAGATATAGTATCGCAAATACACGGAGGAATTCGGCGATACATCAATGTAAGCGAATCGGACCAATATTTGAAATCAGAAAAGAATTTAAGAAATTGCTGTTCGAGGTGTAAAAAATAATAAACCACATAAAACAATGGCTCTCTTCAATGTAATCCGATGCCTCATTCCCAACCCACTTTATTAAGAGCCTTACAATAAAGAGAATAACATCAATAAATCCTGTGCACAATTTGAGCAAACAAAGCTCGCGTAGCTCTGCTAGCTTAAAAATTTAGCCAACTACTCTCTGTAATGTTAAAACCATAAGCTGCGGAATATCTTATAAGATCATTTGCCTTCCCAACCATAAGAAAAAATGAGGCGAAGCGGCAAGATCAACCTTTCATCGTTAAATAATACCGGTTAATAAGCACCGAATGCCGTAGACGAGAATTTGCTGCAATCCAGGAGACGAATCACAAGATTTGAATTATGGAAGTGAACTGCCATTTAGTAGAACTGAACGTTCTGTAAGCCGATCTATTGCTTTCACAATTAAAATTTGTACAATCTTTCGTAATAATAATAACTAAGACCTTAGAGATAGCATAGTAACGCGTAATAATTGTAATCTATACTAAAACGTGAATTCTTATGTCCACGATAGCACATTTTAAGTTACCGAAAATGTAAGTAAAATAAATTCCATTATTAAGAATCAGTGAAAACTAGTAAATAAATATAGGAGACAAGGAACTATGCTTGCGCATCAATGGTGCAATGGCCCTATGCATGATGAAATTACTCCAGAATTCAGAACAATTATAGAATTTTAATCTTCTTGTGGGTCGGAGGAATGGCTTTGTCCTACAGATATAAAAGTCTGAAAAGCCTAAAAGTCTAAATTTACCTCTGGTGGTCTACAAAAAATTAAACTAGCAGCAAATAACACCGATTCAAAAACAAATGACATACATCTGATGGATAGAATTACTAGAATCATAAACTAGCAGCTATATTACACTTTAGTAACCATAACGCAGCTGTAGCTCAGTACTGTTGGCTGGAATTCGCATTGAGTTCATACGATCTCTTCCTGAGTGAACACAATTTAGAAATCAGGAAAAAAGACTAAAAAGATGGCAAAAATAGCAGACACGGGAATTACCATACGTTCGTTTCTTGTTACTATACTTGTACCCATATTTGAGACTATCATCAGTCAGTGGAGTACCCTTTTCCTGCAGACTTGCAATATCATGAACATCCAGGTTTACACCTGCAATTCCCACATTAGCAGTTCCTTGACTTTTCAAAAAAGCCTCTTCTTTCGCCTTCTCATATTTCTCCACATCGACCTAAAAAAGAAAGAAATATAGCATTAAATACAACTGATATCGCATATGATAAAACAAAGAATATATAAATTCCAATCATGAGAAAGCATTTACATACGGGGAATAGCAAAGGAGGAGGAGATATTGGGGTATGCCTTTTGGGAGGAAACCTTTTTTATACAGCTCCTTCTTTAAAACAGACAAACCTCAATTCTCATCTAGTCGTGTGTACCGACCGGGAGCTAACACCTACGGCATCAGCCTAATGTCACTACTTAAACACATAGGATCGACTTAGAATAACGGACAAAAAAAAATCCCGAAAAATATTTAACTGTTTCTTTTGTGATAAGGTCAATATCGGCGTGCGCCTTTTGAAGACAGCCTAGTCTACACAACATCTTCACTAAAAGCACACCAATTTGAATCTAGTCGTGTTGTACTAGCCGGAAACAAACTCACAGCTCCAGCCTAATACCACGACAGGCGGAACACAATCTTTAAAATTAAAAAGCGATTTTTAATAGATTTTTAAAGCGTAATAATGAATGCACGGATTTCTCGTCAAGATTAAACTATGATTTAAATGAGATTTTATTGAAGAATTAGATGCGTTAAACGGAAATTGATGTGCAACTTCAGCAAGAACGTCTTTTCAAGAATAACTTTTTGAGACTTTAATAGTCGATTAAGTCTAACAAAACCGCCCTAAATCAACTTAAAAAATGGAAGCAGATAAAACAGATATTGCCGTGAGCCTTTTGAAGAAAGCTTATTCTATGCAGCCTCTTCACTAATAGCAAGGCAGTTTGAATTTAGTCGTGTTGTACTAGCCGGGAACAAGCTCACAGCCCCAGCCTAATGCCACGACAGAAAACAAACAGAATAGTCCCAAAAATTAATAATCGTTTCTTAAATACGGGGGTTAATATCGATGAATCCCACTTGAAAAAACTTCCATACATCTCATTCCCTGAAAACACCAATTTTGGTAGAGAATTTGGCGCTAGTAGAGAATAGGGTCGTAGCCCCAGTCTGATACCACGACAAAATCGAAAAATATATATTTTGAATTTAAACTTTGTCGGTCAATATTTTCCTTCCCCCAAATTTAAAATAACCACTTGTTTGACCAGAAGAATCTACGTCTACACAAATAACCTGTTTATTAACCTGAATTTATAATATATGTGTCCATTAATACTGCTTGGTGAAAAGCTGAAGACATTTAATTATCTTGATTCACAGGCACCTACCTGAAAGCCCAATTCCTCAGCCATAATTTGAGTGAGATCGAGAGGGAAACCGTAGGTGTCATAGAGACGCCAAGCAACAGATCCTGGCAGGATAGTCTGTTTGGCCTTCTTTATGCGTTCTACCTCGCGTTGAAGCAGCTTTTGACCTCGTCGGAGAGTTAATAGGAATTGTTGCTCTTCCTCATTGATCATCCCCTTAACCTAGAATAGTGAGAAAATGGGCAGTGGGTAGAGGGAAGAGAATAATTCTTAAGGCTCTAAATCGGTAGTAATTTCAAAGCCTTCGAAAATAAAACAATTCAAATATAAAAAAACTATTTAACAAATAAATTACTTGATTTTGAAAATGGGGGGTTGGTTTTCACAACATTAATTCAGAAACGCTTAAAATTAGAGATGCGTACTTAAAATCCAATGAGTTTCAACATCAGGATGATTATGTGACGTTTTTTCCATGATCAGCTCCAAATATATATTTTAGCTAGGATAATATTATTCTATTGACCTTAATCTTTCCTAGAATTATTTGTGCCTTTGATGCAATCTGCAAAGTATTGCCATGATCCAACAAGCTTACTATTTATCTTCACTTGATAAGGGCTAAAAACTTAACGTGACATAAATTCGAATAACCGTACTCAAGTTAATATTCAATTTGGATTAGCACTATTTTCAGCATAAAAGTTAAGTTAAAATTCGTGGAATTAATGCTTATTGGCGCCCATCCAATGATGTGGATTCCCAACCTCCCAGATTAATTCTGATTAACATGCGGAGTAGTTGAGTGTGCGATTCTAAAAAAAGCGGCTCCAAGACGCCTTTCATCTACCCAAGTTAAGCGTTTTCCTTGATAGGATTTGTAATTTAGATTACCGATCGTCTTCAAGCAGCGACATATACTCAGTGAATAGAATTATTGCGAACACTGCTGTGCCACTCATGACAACCTTGGAAAAATAGCATACCAACTTATTGAATGCCCTTATTCAAATATAAAAGGCAAGCAGAACATACTGATCCTGGATTCTTTTTGACTTCCGGGAAAGCATCACCTAAAGAGGCAACAACCATATCCACAAGCGAGGCAAAGAAACCGGGTTTTGCGCCGATGACTTCAATCGAGTACCGAATAGCACGTCGGAGAATACGACGTAGGACATATCCACGACCAGTATTCGAAATTTGACCACCATCACTTAATGCAATGGTGAGATTTCTCGCATGATCAGCCAGTACCCGATAAGCAAGATCAATATTACGTTCATCAGCTTCGCCAATTTTGCCAGCGTATGGTCGCACACCGGTGGCCTCGAAAAAAGAACAGGTAAGATTAAAACTGACCAAAAAACGTAAAATACCGCGTATTTGAAATTCGCTTACCTTGTGAATGGTTTCAAAGTAGGAGACAAACAGATCAGTGTCATAGTTTGACCGTTTGTTCTGAAGAACAGAGACAATACGCTCTAAACCCATTCCCGTATCGACGTGTTTTGCTGGTAGGTGACGCAGGTTACCACCCTCTTCCCTGTAGCAAAAAATGTTATTTAAAAACTTCACAATGATGGATATAATTATTGCAAATTTAAGGCTCTTTTACGGATTTAAGAGAAAATAGTTCCATATATAAAACCATAAGAAATAGATATAGCAAGTAAAAGCTGAGAAAATGTCAAAATGAGACCTTTCTCTACAATATACTAAAATTTGAAAGCTACCTTTTCTGCCCTCGATAAATAGACTGGATGTACTGCATTGTTAGTGATTAGATATTAATTTCGCCGGCAATCTGTGCAATTGCAGAATAAATAAAAATAGTCTAAGACAACATTAAAATGACCGCATGGATTGAGTGAATGATTCACTGAGTTCCCAGTCTGAGTGATAAAAAAATTAACCCTACAAAGCTGTAAACCTCAGCTGAAGTTGCAGCTATGAAGAGGGGAGTGGTTCCAACACCCCATATATATGAACTTGTGCAATTTGAGATGAACGCCTCTTTTGATGTTAAACGAATTAGGACTAGTTTTAAAAATGTGATAAAGAAAATAGGTGAATGTGAATATAAATTCATGAAACCGACATCTAGGACAGTTGTCTCCAATCACTCCGAAAGCTAATGCTCAAACACGATTAACGTCTAGAGTATTATGTATATGACAACTCAATTTGCTCGAAAATATGCACTTTGACGAAGCCTATTTGGGAAAGCGTTTAACACTCATCCTGCATGGAGAAGTAGGGTCTTGAGATCACCTTAGTATAAAACTCGATTTCTGCAACTCCTTCCAGTAGCCAGAATCAGTCAGAGCGACTGTCTATTTCCCCCTCCAAGTGTGTACCGATGTTGACTCCGTGACCTCTGACATCACAAACTAGAATGTCCGCAGCTTTCATATATTACTTTACCTCTTGAAGAGTGCACACCGATGGCGATATCATATTTAATTAAATCAAAAACTGAACATTTATTTGAGCAATTGAACCAAATGAATAGTATACAAATTTTCATCATAATAATCCTTTCAACTACCGTAATGAGGCAACCACACTAAGTATCAGAGAAGCGAGGTGGCAATGAATTAAAAATGCATATTCATTTGACGGCTAAAAATAACCGGATTTTATATCAATATACACAAGTCTAATAACAAAAATGATACAAGATAATCTCAAATGTCAGATATATACAAGTGCTAAAAATGAGAATTTTATACCTTAGCATAAATGAGAAAATGAAAGATGAGATGGCTAACTCACCTGTTATACTGAATGAACACCAGGTTCCAAACTTCCAAAACATCGGGGTCATCCATATTGACGAGGTTTGAGGCATCTCTTCCACCAATACGATCGAAATGAATTTCTGAACAAGGACCACATGGACCGGATTCACCCATTTCCCAAAAGTTGTCCTTCATTCCAAATGGCAATACACGATTTGCAGGAATTCTATTTAAAAATCATCTATTTAATAAACATTTATTTAACTGTTATATTCAATCTGATTAATTAAAAATTACCCTAAATCGAGCCAAACTTGTCGTGTCTCTTCATCACATTCAAGTCCCAGTTTTTTATCACCTCCAAAGTAAGTGATATAAAACCTGTCTTTGGGAAGTTTCCAAACCTGAGTCAGAAGTTCCCAGGCCCATTCACAAGCTTCTTTCTTGAAATAATCACCAAAAGACCAATTCCCAAGCATTTCGAAAAATGTATGGTGATAGACATCTCGACCAACGTCTTCAAGATCATTATGTTTGCCTCCGGCACGGATACACTTTTGAGAGTTTACAACGCGCTTATAGGTTGCCATTTCCGTATTAGGATCCACTGTTCCTTGAAAGATTGGTTTCCACTAAAATAAGGTTTAAATAAATGTAAATAGTCAGTAAACCTGATTCATTCCAGCATTAGCAAACAGAAGTGTTGAGTCATTTTGTGGGATGACAGATGAAGAATGAACATATTTATGCCCTTTCGATTTGAAAAATTCTATAAATTGTGATCGAACAGTTGCTGCGTCGAATGTTCCCTCCATAGCGTGACCAAAGGTGCAAACTCTCACCACCCAATCAAAAAGAGTCCCGATTATCTTTAAAAACTGACATAAACGGTAGTCGAGTAAAAGTAATAAGTGGTAAAACTCAAATGTAATTTTGACTTTGGATGGCCGAAATATAATTATTTTAAAATTCAAACTGAAAGTAATAGTTTACAGAAACTCCATAGCTTCATCGAACATTTGACTGAAATGTTAAATCTTCTTAAAAAGATATAGTAAAGCTTCTTATATTTTCTTAACGTCTGACTGAGCCCAAATTTTTTTCCTGTAAGAAGATTTCCATCAGCTTCTTAGATTCCTTGCAATAAGATTACTCTATTCATACGTAATTCCATCGGCTACCTATCATCTCCATTTTATATTTAAAGTGAGTAATAATATCAAATTTTATATACCAACTTGTAAATTTGGTATTCAAAATCTAATTTATAGAGGACTGAAACTTCACATTTAACTTTAGACTGAAAGCTAAATTCAAAAATTAATAATGAACATTTGGTGCAGTTTTTTACGAAATTATTGATGTTTGTGAATATTGTTAAAACGAATGCCTTTTCGGCTGCATTTGTTATTTAGTAATATTTTGAATTCAAAATGTTATCATTTAAAACATAAACATGGTTTTTTGAAAATGCAATTACAATAATAACGGAGGCATCTGACAAAAGACATAAGCAATTGACGGTTTTTCTCCATTTCCAACAATGTAAATGATCTCGAGTAAGTTTACTACATAGTTTATAGGGGATTGAACTATGGAACTGAAATTCTACAATAAATTCATGAAATCAGTTCGTCAGATATATATATCAACATCTCATTTATGTGAATATACCATTACGCGTAAAATAAATATTTTTCAATACTGTGCAAAAACTAACCATGACGTTAAATTTTTCCTTTTTAACCATTTTTTAGTTGTCCATACTTATTATCGAAGGCGTGATAATCCATTCTGAAAATAACATCGTTTCAGTGTCTTGTATATTTTCTGAGTGTTTTCATTTATGGCGATAATGTACTGCGCTCACTTTTTTGGGTAATAATATTTTAGGGTATTGAAAGTTTCCAAGTAACTAATGTCATTTTTATGAAAATTTTCAAATCGAACAAAATGCAGATCATCCTTAAGGAGTAAGCTTGGACAAATTATATCACAAAAATTCGATAACATCCTTGACTTTTCTTCATCCAGAATTGCGGGTGCAAAAATCCCCATTACCTGTTACAGATCTTACTGCACTGTCTGTAAAACCCAAATTCTGCGTACCGTCCATACTTAGGAAAAACCAATGGATAAGGTTTGGTACTTAAATGTTTTTATGCACTTTTTGTCGCTTTTTCAAATATTTGCGGTAATATTGATGATGCACGATGCTTAAAACTCTTTTATTCGTACATATCGTAATATGTATTTTATCAAATATGCAATGCATCATTTTATGGGACGATGGGTTATAAGACGATAACTGAGGTATTAATCTGGTATTAAGTTAACGAAAAGTTTCACTTTTTCTCTTCCTAAATTTTAGGTTCCTATTAGACGGTCTAATCAGCCTTATTGTTTAATATTTTTAATATTTGTTCATGGTGTATAATAATTTATATAGACCAAAAGGCCCCAAATAAGGCATGCTAAAATAAAAGAGAACACGTAAAGAACAATGACATATTCATTTATTGAAATTTCATTGATATGGAACTAAATATTGCATCCTCGGATAAGCATACGGATTCTGCTTTAAGAGTAAGAAGAATATTTCTATAAGGAATAGCTTAATTAGGTTAATCTTCTGTTTATCGGATAGGTTGGTAAGTCGGCATACTGAATGCTTAATGGCGGAAGCACAACTTTATTCTTCGGAGCGGATGACGTAGCAAATTTATCATTATTATTAGAAGTGGTGAAATTAAGAAGCACAACTTCAATCATTGTGTACTATCTAGAGAAGTATAAATTGAGATTACCTCAAATCAAAAATGGAGTCATATTGCGCTTGAATTTTTGACTTTTAAAATTAATAGAATTTTCACCTTATGCGTGTATTCCAGTGCGTCATGCTCTGGTATCCAAAAATTTAAATTATAAATTCGGTCCCTCGGTTCCAGAGTGATTTCATACCTGCGGTGTCGAAAACTCATTTACCAGTATATTGACGTCAGTAGTTAGTAATTTAATGTAGATGGATATATTTTTCAAATGCTATATTATTGTACATCTATCTCTATAGTAGGATTGTTAATGCTCTTCTGGCATACACTCGTAATGCCTACGTTACAAAACCTCTCCAGTATACTTCCTGATACAGTGACACAGCAACGATTTTTGATTGATCGGTATCCTCGTATTGTTCTTAGTTCTTGCCTACCGCTTATTACATGCAGTCGCACCGAAAACCCATAGGACTATTATAAAGTAATTCGATTGTAGTGGAGACATAAAGCAATATCGTCTCCCACACTTTAATTAATTACCTGATTATGTGATTTAGAGAACCGTTGACAATCTGTAGGCTCACAAATGTAAATTAGTGAATTAGTTCATTACTGTACTTAAATCGTACAAAGGTCATATGCTCTTATGGCCTGTTTTTATTGACTTAAGTTACTTCTGATACATATTTGTTTGCTTTACTTCCGATTACGTCCTTTTTATCTGCCGCCACCGAGCGGATACGTAAATAAAGATCCTGAATGTCACTGTAAAATCACAATAATGTTGTAGTAATCGTAGGCCCATTGTTTTGCTCTTATAATTTACCATTTTATTCTCTTTGCCTCATTTGTCACAATAAACATTTTTATCAAGAATTATATAAAATTTTCAGTCATAACTTAAGAAACTAATTTTATACACAATTTAAAATGCTTAAGAACCAACTAGGAATCTATTCTGTTTAGTTGACCAGTTATTATTTATCCTGCATTCCATTTGAATATCGAGTTTGAAGAAATTTTCTGTCTGTAACTAAACTACCGACAACTCAAATTGATTTTTAATTAATTCCATTGTTTTAATAAATCTGAAGTTTTAGATAACTCTTCTGTCTCACAAAAGTATGTAGCTTGCATAATTGCGTTCACCGGAGACGCTACTCTAACACATCTAACATATAGTTGGTAATCAAAGATTTCTGAATCAAAAGCCCTTTATCTATCCTAATTTTGGGAACTAATTCCCTTCTGCTGACTATATCGTAATTTTAGGAAACAATTATAAAACTATTCTGCAAACCGTATAATTATGAACGTGGCCACTTACATAATCTAGGCTGACCACTGAGATATACTATATATACGACGGCTCTGACTCAGAAAGTGTTATAATCTGCTCTTCTCCGTAGGATACCGTTACCGACTCTCAGATTCCCTAAGACCTTGCACCAGCTACAAATACGACCCGACAACACCAAGATACAAAACGACCAAATCACTATATCAAAATAAGACGCACGTTTGCGTATCTATGGGTCGATTTATATTACCCGCCATTCACAGACGTTATGTAAATAAATTCGTTCGAATCAAAGGGAATTAAGAGAAGCAGAAATTAAAAGGTGGTAGACAAAAATCTTACATATAAAATTATTTCGACGAAAATGTTATTTTCTTATATGTAACAGAAAGGATATGGGAATATACAGTCTCCCTTCCTACTATATGCAGCAGATGTCAAACTAACACCTGGCGATCAGAAATGATTGATTGACGAAAAGATCTCGCCAACAGTATCACAGGCGGTTCAGCTGTGTACGCATGTTTGCACATAGATATCTAAAAAGATGCCAATCATCATGCTGGGACATCGACGACGAGACATGGCTGACATCTAACGAAGAAATGTTTCGTATATTTATTTAACAATAAGGTGAAATGGCTTCCCGGTCGCCTCCATACTGATTTAGCGACGAGTGATTTGACTTATTCCATCTATTCGATCGATGGGGCCTCGGCCAACATAGCTCTACTACACTTCCTTTACTAGGATAGTATGGCTTTCGATTTAACTTGGATTGGCTATCTTGCTGAAATTTCCTTCCTAAATAATTAGAGGAAGATGTACTTTTTATACTTGTGAATGTAGCGGTTCGAAACCAAATTTGTCTTTGAGTAGTAAAAATGTGAAAAATGTTTGACAGGGCTCCATTGAGAAATATCAGAGACAAATACAGATAAAGTAAGTAGATGAATGTCATCTAGATTTGATAGCCGTGGACTTTGCAGTGGATTTGCTAAGATGCTGCTGGTTATATTGTTAAGTGCAGTTTACAGTTGGTAATAACTTAAGAGAATTAATGGGTAGACTAGGTGTTATAAACAGGTCTTGGGAGTTTGGGAGTGTTTCAGGTGATTAATAAGCAAACCCAGAACAAACACAAACGTCGGGAACATGATTAGCTCACAACTTAAATTTTGTTAACATTTAAAATACGCGCTATTCAGTTTCTTACAATAATTTCATATCCATTGGTTATTTTTTTAATATTTCTGAAAGTGCAGAAACGCGGTAAAAAACTTAAATAAGGATAACTAACTTCCACAGAGTGCCCAATAATCTTCACTTACTCACCACGGCAATTGACCATGCATCTAAAACTTTTGAAACGCCCTCTTTTTATCATCATCATTCAACCAGAATTCATGCTCTTTGAAAATTAGTGAATAATTTCAAAATTTTCGATTAATGATGAGATTCTACCTAAGATCGGATATGGCTAATTATTTGTCATTACTTCAGTGCAATGAACTCGATTTGGTATTAGTAATAGACTAAAATATTATAGTTACTTATACGTCTTTCGTAATTTATGTCATAGTACCAGTTCCAGTAAAAAGCAGAAAGTCAGAGATGAGACGTCTGCACAGTCAATGCTAGTTTTAATTATGAAATATAAATTACTTGAAATATTTAACCATGTATGGATGACACACCGGGGTTTACAGATTTACTGAGTTTACAGGACACATAGATCATTCTAAGTAGCAGCAACATATGAGGGAATTTGGTTGATTAAGGACACAACATAGGGGAACATAGGGGAAATCATCACAGCAGGGTATTCTACTTCGGAATAGTTGGTTCGGAACACGACAATAATAATACTATTCCTAACATTTTCAATCATTGATGAAACTTAGCTAATTATTTTTCATTGATCCAATTTAGTGGACCCATTGTGGGTGCTAATAGCGTCGAATATCTCAAATTCAAATATCTCAGCGAACATTTTTTTCGGCATTTTGATTGAAATAGTAGTCATCATAACTAATTAAATGTTGTTTGTATCGTTTAGAGGAATTTAATTTATGTATCCGGAATGATGACCGTATCAGTTCCCAGGTCCTCAAGTCTTTTATTCACATAATATTAAATATACTATTTTCAGGCGTTAAGTTCAGGAAATAAGACACTATTTTCCCAGCAATGCTTCTTGAAAGAAAGTTTTGCAGTCAGTTTTATGTAGATAAATTTATTTGTTTCATTTGATTAAAAGGTTATATTAAAGATATGATTTGCAAAGGCGGATATAAATGTACAAATATAATGGATACTTTGAGGATTTCAGCCTTAAAACAAAATATTTATATAGCTCTATTTACAATAAACTGCTCTTAGCCTTTAACACCTCTGCGGCTTGAAATACCTGAGGGATTTCCACTCTCTTTGAGCTCTGGTTTTAGGGCAGTTTGTTGGCAAATGCAATAACAAATCCTTCAGTCGTTTGTATTTCCGTAATCTTGGTTTCAAAAACCAATTCAAATTCGTGTGTAGAAGAAGGAAGAGCAAAGCCCATGTATAAAAGATCAGGTGATGGCGCCAATTACATTTTTAGAGTTACAGAGCTCTTAGTTGATACTGGCTAAGTAGATTAGCGGATGAATAATTTTCTTTCGAAGTTCGTTTAAATTTCAGTTAACTTCAAACCTTTATAAAATGGAAGTGCAAGCGTTAGGACGCCTAAGTGAATACATCCTGTACACTCGAAAGAAACTCATTAGCTTCATCTCTCGTGCACTGGATTATCGATTATTGGATTTCTACATTCAGTGCAATTACTGCCTAACCAGGTGGCCAATCATTTATTGCAAATCCAGCCCTATGTAGGTACATTTATTTTCCCAATAAAAAACCATTGTTTGACCCGAAAGTCTCCTTCTGTCTTCTTCCTGGGGTTTGAATTGTGTGTGGCTTATTTAAGGGATATCTGAGCGTTATGAAAGCAATATTTGGAACATTTGCGTTAACCTATAATGCCCCATTCTTTGATTTCAATTTCTCTAAGTTATCATTGACTTTAATTTTTGGATGAATTTCTACATGTTATCACTTTTATTTCTATTTCATTTTATACTTATGCTCTTCGGCTATTAAACTAGTAAGTATACCCTAATATTTCAGCCTATTTAAGTATTAGTTTTTGATGATTCAGTTATCTGGAGAAAAAAATAAAATGCGTAATATCAGCAGTGGTAATAATAGCCCTTCGTCGACGATAAATTATTTCAAATAAATTACTGAAGATATATTAATGTGAGGGCACGGCTTTGATATACACCTCTTTTTTAACTTCTAGCAACTATATATATATATAACTGAGTAGAAGACAGGTCAATTTCACATTGAAGAGAAACTAGTAAAAATATCTTTCACGAAGCTCGTTAGCTTAAATTATCAACGCATATTCAATGATTATTTAGTCATATAACCTGTTTATAGAAGATGACATCAATAATAGGATTGCACGAAAGTGGACCAAACACTCGCTGTTAGAAATCAATCAAAAAGGCAAAGTCTAATTCTCTTGACCCACGAGGTTAAAGAAATAATTGCCAACCCCTGATATCGGAGGTCAGTATGCAGAGCTGAAAATGGAGTATACATAATCATTAAAAGGCGTTCTTCAATCCCAATACATCCTGCTCAGCTTTTTCCAAACTTAAACTAAGCTTACCTCGACCCCAATTCGTATTCACACTGCTTCTCTATGAAATTCTAACCTCAATACCTCGTGCACTGTAAGGTTAGTCTAGGATTCCAAAGTGATGATTTTAAATGTGAAATTAATGGGTATATATCTAGAATTTACCTATACGATTTTGAGAACACGGTGCTTAGGGCCTAAAAAGTTATTGAAAATGCCTGCAAATAATTGTTCATACATACTTAGCACCATCAGTCACTACGAGAGGGTTTGACTAACGAAATTGGTATTGGTGTTGTTGAAGTCTGCCTAAAGTCTAGATATTGTAACTCATACAGATAAGGCACATGATAATGTTTCGGAAGGTAGACTAGTCTAAAACGGAGATTTAGAAGTGCTATGATACTCTTACTTTGGTAGGAACAAACAGTCAGGTGGTCGACACCGGAATGAGTGAATTTGAATTAGAGCGATGTTTCATTGCTCGTGCGCCGGTGGCACGGTGTTCAATGTGTATCTCTGTTATCGGTGCACATTCAATGATGTGGATGGCCGATCACAACGGTTAGTTCTAATCAACAAAAAAGGGGTGGTAAATATGCGTTTCTCATAAGAGCAGCATTAAAACTTTACTTAACGGGCTTAGAAAGTTATTGGTTTCTGTTGCCACTACCTCAAATAGTAAACTTATTATTGTCATTCCAATTTTACACAAAACTCTTATTTCTCTTTATACCGAATGGATTCTTCAATTAAAGTTACACGAAAGCTTATGAAAGGACGTCCAAGTATACATATCCTTATATTCAGTCGTAATTTTCCGGTAAATATGTCATGTTTCTTTCGTAAAACTAAGCAGTTGTCAGGAAATTACTATTGGAATACGAAAATTTGCACTAAAAAATAAATACCTGTGTTATTCATAAAAGATAGGTTGTGGTAAAAATGTTATATATTATTTATCAGAAAATGGTTATCGATAAAAATGAAAGAGTTCGCAAATAGAATATAAAAAATTTCATTTAATTATCTCTTAAGCATATAGACTTACCATAGTATCTAAACTGAAAATTATGTATACAAGTAACTGAGGTAATGCCTTTAACAGTCTGTTGGACAACATGACTGATTCAGTTGCCAATGTCACCCCATCAGTAGAGTACAAACAGAAAACAAGGCATGCAGTCACACCAAAACAGAGTTCTGAAAAAATTAATCATGCTCCGGCTATTTATCATTATCTTCAGCTTAAATAGTAAGCTGAGATGGGGGTCTTAAAGCCGCCATCACCACGGCTTCCACCACAGTCTTTAATCTAGCATTGGTAATAAATCTCGGACCTCCTCTCCTCCTTTGCAGACAAACACTGTCGGCAAAATAGTAATAAATGTACTTTTAAAAACCGTCTAAGCTCTCAATATTTTGTTCTGCATTTACCACTTTGGATGGACTGAGTTTCAATTGTAGCACGAATGTAGAATTACATAATGCAAACGTTTGTATACTATAACTCAGCTAAAAGTTACAGAGAATCAAAATCGCTCTGATCATAAATCGATATTGAGATCGATATAAAACAAATGTCCTTGTAAAACCCAATAATATGATATTCTAATTGTTTCAAGAAGACATACGACAGTCATATATAATGAGAACTGTGAAGATCCATCTGAACAAAAAGTCGTAATTAAGATATACAGCTTTTTAAGTTAATTCTTATTAAAGGAGAGGGAAAGATTAATTTAGAAATTTCTGTCTTTAAGCTTAGATTTATACAATCTTTGTAAATAAAATGACATTCCTTGATATTTTTGAAAGTGATCGGTTGGAGCTTAGCTTCTGAGGCAAGTGGGTGGAAAGCTTAGTAGACGGTGATTTTCGAGAGCAGAGGTTTGTATTCATTTTCAATTTCATAATCTCATCCATTTCAAATTCGTTTGACCGTAGAAGAAAGTCTACACACGAACAGATATGGCTTAAAAGGTCAAGTTGTATTGTCATTTCTATATTTAGGATTACAAAATCATCAGTTGGAATAGGCTGGCGCAATTTTTTCTTTAATGACCAAAATAGAAGAATGACATTGGATTATATTATTTCAACATAGTAGAGCTTACTAGAGTTCACCTAAGTTGACCTCTAATTATATCACCTAGTGATGGTCTTTGCATAAACTTTTACCCAAAATCAGACATCGCTTTCAGATTCGGCTTCATAAGAAGGAAGACGAGATTACTGATTAATGATGGCGGTGAATGGGGATGAGAAATCCGGCTTCCTCGACCTTTATTTTCAAAGAACTAGATTTGATAGATAGATAGATAGATAGATAGATAGATAGATAGATAGATAGATAGATAGA
>CAADRB010000006.1:1844955-1861130 GCA_900708905.1 Hymenolepis diminuta
AGATAGATAGATAGATAGATAGATAGATAGATAGATAGATAGATAGATAGATAGGGAGTGGAACTGACTGTCAATGAACGGTTTAAAACTCACCGACTAATCACGACGTGGATTACTACAATCTGAGTGTCTTGAGCACTATTTGCTTACACTTTCACTAAATTCGAAAAGTTAGCTGAAGATTAGAAAATAACATATCTTCAGATTAGCTAGGATATGTTTTGTTTAGCCCCATCAGGTACTGCAGTAGATCACTCCTAAATCAGTAGGCGTTGAAATAGAAATACAGTTTCCTAGCTATTATCATTCTATGTTCTGAATGGCATATACTAGACTAATGAAAAAGATTTGGTAAATATATGTGGGAATTTTTCATAAATGGCGTTTTCCGACAACCTATAACCATTTGATCCAGTGCAGAAGCACTTATCACTGGCTTGTCCAAAATTCAGGTTGATTCCACTGAATATAATTCCAGATTTTGTCCCCCTTCCTACCTTGATTTAAACGTTTCAAATATTTGAAATTAATAATCTGAAAATTCAAACGATTGCAACCATATATATGTATAAAGCTGTCGTTTTAGAAGTGTAAGGCCGCAATTCAATTGTGTGAAAACTTGCAAGTTAATTAATCAGTAAAATATATGAAATCGATAAGCCACACGTGGTTAGTGAAATTAAAATTTGCGAAATTTCTCCCTGTTCTGCGCTTTTAATGCTTATTTCTGTTTTGCAAAGCTTTTACTCAGATAAATGGAAATAATTCTAGCGTTCTTCAAATTTATATTTATTCTATTTGATCAAACAATGATCAAAATATACTCTTTGGACAGAGATATACAAAGCTTTCAAAAGTATGTTTACCGAAGGAGAAGAAAGTAAAATATGAAGATTTCTCAGGAATTAGAGTCGCGATTGGTCCTTATTTGTCCTTTACACATTCTAGATACTCGACAAGTTATTTTTGTTAGCAGATTAGAAGGTGATTTAGAGTAAAATTAAATCAAATGTCGATTTTCATGAATGAACTGCATTCAATTACATATTTACCGTCGCACATTCCACGGACCAGTTCATTTGAACACATCTCAAATTTAACGAGGGCTTTAGCAGAGCGCTTGGCAGGTAAAAGCTGCAAGTTCTTCTTGCCTGTGATTGTGAGGATCTTTTTGTCAAGAACCAAACCATTTCAAAATCATCAAGGGCTCCGTTTTGATCAGTATCAGATGTTAAATTGTCACACGTCCACAACTTCGGACAGGTTAAGTAATGTCCAGTGTTATAAAGTACTACATGCATAATTCCTATCAAATATGTTAAGTTGGAAAACATTATCACACATTGCGTTCGGTATTTTCTTTTATTCATTTTGCTAATCGGTGTGAAGCACTGTGCTGCCATTTTGCGCTACTTCCACACATGCGCTAAGTTCGGATGCTTGCAAACTTCAAAACTGAATTAGCATTATTGTGGCACATAGATTAGAGATTTCTATTGCCTTTAGATTGCTATCTCCTCTCCAACCTCTGCTGGTCAACTCTTACAGTCAGGTCCTTCAGCCAGCTCCTCTCTATCGGCAGCTTCTACCCTCGCTATGTAACCCTCTCTTTCTATCTCTCCTTTATAAGTCTCATTGAAGTATTATTGCTACTAATCCCTGCATTTCTGCTTACTTTTGGTTGCTTTATATTTAGTGAATCGAGTATTTTGTCCGCTACAGAATCACCCAAAGATCCTTGAAGAAGGCAAACTAGCATTACACTTGATGTCAGGATTTGGAATGACATTTGGAGGGATGACGGTTAAGAAACCCTCGTCTTTTAGAGTTGGGAAGTGAGATGTAAATTACATCACAAAATATAAAAGTTTTGGACCGAAATGTTAAGATTTCGTTTGATCTTGAACATTGATAAGTGCTCTTTTTTCTTACCCTGAAGGGATTTTCAATCCAAAAAGATATTACCAATTATATGCCTAGGGAACCTGAGAATCTGGGTCTTTAAGATCACTACTTTCTATAAAGAATATTTGCATTTATTTCTCACCTCAAACAGATGAATGTTTGCTTTCTTTGCACTTGATTTGTTTCCTTAATCATCCATTGTATTCCTTCTAAATGTGATCACTAAAGCCAGCTGAAGAAAAACCAAGTACTTTCTAAAACGCTTAATCGTAGTCACTTCTAGCAAATTCTCTTGAAGAGCGCACCAAGTGTAAACAAGTAACATTATTGAAGAACTGATGGAATTTTTAATCGGAGAAGAGTTGGATCTACGCCCTGGAGGCCGTAAAAATAGAAATTGCACTGGACACTGGTATTTAAGTTTGATAATCTACGTTCCCCTGCATTTTCGTAATCATTTACTTCAAAAATAGGCTTTAAATCGGTAGAAGGCGTACTTCAAGAGTCGTTCAAGTTTAGTATATTGAGTGGTGGCACTACCAATCGTCATAACTCAAGACGCCTATTCTAATAGGGAAAACTTGGCTTTACGTAAATCAAATTCATACAGATTGTAACTTTTAAATTCACCAAGATTATTTAGTTGTCACTTTAATCTCTCTGGAATGATTGGATTCGCATGATCAGAAAAAAGCAAACTCTTCCCTCATGGACCACCATCCCACAAATTTTAGGTCAGATTATCCCAAAACGAGTTGGGAGTACCTCCAATCTGAAAATAACTCATAAATTGAGCATGGATACCCTTCCTCAACCTTGGGACGACGGAAGTTAGTCCACTTTTCCTTTACTTCCTTAATCAGGGCATCATAAGGTCTAATCACTGAGAACAGCACAGATCTTAAAACAACTAATCCTTAACATCACTCCCAAACTATTTTCTAGAAGGATGCAGCGAGTTCTTGAGAAGCTATCGTGCGTTTAACTTAGAATAGCTGGTGAATCCAAGCGATTATCAAAAAAACAGCTCTAGTTCCAAATAAAGTTAATCTAGAAGTCAGATCGACTACATATCCCATTTGAACTAATGACCCTCCTAAAGCTAACGGGAAACAACAGCCCTTAAGAATATGATCAAAAGTAGGACCACGAGTTTATTAGGCAAATGGAAGTGAAGGAGCAGGAAAGAAGCGTCAGTACTGAGGGAGGACAATCCGGATCGTGAAGAGAGAGGATGAAGCGATTGACCAATTTCAGCTTCTTTGTTCTTCGACGGACAAGTGACAGAGTAGAAGTGTGTCAGTAGGCTCGCAATACATAAAAGCCAAGCAGGGCGAACAGATACTACTTCTTAATCCAACCTCAATTGAAATCTAGATATCAAGATCACTGACACATCAGCAATGGTGTCAGATTTTATTACAGCAGGCCTTAGAGTATCTCACAAAAATAGCGTAAACTAGAACGAAACCGCTTTGATGACGTTGAAAACCACGTAACCTAAGCAGCTGTCTATTTAAAGACTCATTTACAGTTGAAAACGCAGAGAACTTTCTTGCGCTATGTAGTGATGCCCCCATTATGCCTACACGTGGCAAGTCAACGTGTACGCTTTGCCAACGGGGAACCAAAACAAACAAGCAAGCGATAACAAGTAAACAACAAAACGCCATTAAGTCAACACAAAACACGAGGCGATTTATTACAGCACCTGAAATATCGGCAAATTTAGTAGTAGCAGTACCATTACAACAGTACCCGGAAAAGAAAGTAATCGCCAAGGCACGCGACTCTATACATAGTGCAAAAATTTACATGCAAATGATTGTGTACATTTAAGAGCTTAAAATAACAATAGGGAGATTAAGGAATAAATGGAAAAAAATTAAGCATGCTGCATTTACACCCAAAAAACATTCAGGGGGTCGAAAATCGAGAATCAAACTATACATAAGGAGTAGGGAAGCGAAGAAAAGAAATATTCAAGTTTTTGGGAAATGATATTTAGAGAATGATTTCGTGTTTAAAGGTGGAAAGACAAGCGAACATACTCAAGTATTCACGGAAATTCATTCGGAAGAGAATACTCTCATGTTTTTGCCTCTTAAAAACCCAGTTGGCAAAGGCACATACTGGCAGTTACTCAAAACTGCTTATAGATTTACTCCTTCCTGGCTCGTGGCTTCTTCTTCCTTGAGGTGATTTCCTGCCATTCTTCTTCAGCCGGTTTTTCGATTGAAGGAGGGGTCACATAAGAGGGAAAAGAGCTACCACTTGAGGAATTCTTGCGTTCAACTTTATCGTTCTTTTTCGAAGCCTTCTCCACTTTCTTTTCCTGGTGTTGTTGTTGATTCTTCTTGGACTGATTTTCCTGCTTTGGAGGCTTTGCCGGCTTAGCAGCCTGAATTTGTGATGACTTAGCGGGTTTGACCTTCACCCAATCTTCTTCATCAGTTGTCGCCAATATCTGCCGATACAAATAATACAAAATTAGCATACCTGTTCCTTTGGTGACTCAACTTCCTTTACTTTGAGAGACCGTGCAGAGGTGGCAACCTTTTGAGGTTGAGACTTAGCTGGAGACTTGGAAGCCTTGGTAGCAGGCTGATTCGATTTCTTTTCAGACTTTTTGGCTTTCTTTTGAGAAATTTTGGCAAGACTGCCCTCCCTTCCTCGAGAGTAGAAGAATTTGAAGTAAATAAAAATGATAAAAATGGCTGCTATTACTGAAACGCCAGTGGCCAAAAAAGAGGTTTTAATTCTATCAACAACGTCTACCATCCCGATATGTAACCTGCTTCGAAGAATAAAGCACCAATGGGAAATAAATTAAAACAATTGTCAGGGAAGTAAAATATTTATAACTAAATCCGCGCGGTTTGCACACATTATCCTTCTATTTATTGATAAAATAAGCATAAATATATGCTTTAAAATAATGTACGGGGTAAGTTTCTCCTCAGTTAATTATCCTTCTTTCCAATTCAAATTTGACGTGTTTATTAATAATGCTGTTATTATTTCTACTTTTGAATTTATCGTCTAACATTATTAAAACATTTCCTAACTAAATTCTCTTTTTCATAATAAGACATCATTATCCAAATTAAATTCTCATGTTCAAATTTTCTCCAGACGAGTTTCAAAATTCCGCAATTTGCATCCGAAAGGTAGTTTTATGGCTGAAAAGGCTATTTGCACCCTAGTTTAATCATTGTTAGAACGAATGTTTTGGTGAATGGTGTATTCGGGTATGGTATACCTTACGGTAAATGTCAACGTTGCACTGGTTTTAGCGTATTAAAATCTGCTCCCACATCACATTTTTATTTTTCATGATCAGACAGGGAGAAAATAATAAAATAGACTCAAACATAATACAATTATGACTTAACAGCCATTATGGTCAAATTAATAACGAATCCAATTACAATCATATCACACATGGTTTGAATCATATATGTTGATATTAATACAAACGTGTCCGCTAAGTATTTAATAATTCTAATAATATAACAAATGTTTTGAGACTTAAAAAATATATGGATGGCTATCAATTTGGATTTTTTGTTGTATTAATTCTATAAGACAGTAGTCTAGTTACTTAAAACGAATATAGTTGCTATTTTTGATTTTCTATTACTAATGGGAAATATTTTTTATAAAATCTATTTATTTTCAAAGTGTGATTATCAAAATAGTTAAGCTGAATTTGTGAAAAACAATCACTTTCATCATCTTCGTTGCAGAATTTGTAATATATAACATTTTCTCTGATTTAATTAAAAATTCGTCTTTATCTTATTAAATCAGCAACAAATTGTTTGTGGAAAACTTATGCTAGCACTGGCCAAACCTTCCCCCGAATTTCAGTTGGAGAAATTTGGAATATTCAAATCTAGAAATCCGTGGAACTAATTTTTAAAAATGAATTTATTGCCTGCCAACAGACGATACTACCTTTCTTGAAGGAAAATGAAAAAGAATAAATGCACCAGGGATATTATGATCCCATTTGAATATCTCACTCTATGTTTAAGAATTGGTATCTATCAGACACCGACTTCCAGTAGAAGAGTAATGTGGTTTCAAACGCAGCAATTTCTCTTCATGAATTATTTAACCAAATAAAATTACGATTATACAAATATGCTTGCAAAACACTCGCCTCCGCTGGTTTTGAAACTCTTATCTGGGAGTGTATCTATAGTTAAGGAAAATCAATGATAGTTTCATTTTGGAGGTCCAGTTCAGCAAATTTAATAAAAAATCCACCTAATTCCATTTAGAAGAGTGTTAAAAACATTTGACTTAGGTAGAGGATAAGTACCCTGAAGTCGTAGTGATGGCAAAAACCAACCAGTGCAGTTGGACATATCACTGGATGTGCATCGATGAGCGTCGATCCCTCAGCCTCTGACCTTAACAGAAATATAATAATAGCTATTTTGATGGATTTTACGCGGGTAAAATTCAATAACGTGTACGTCGGCGAAGTTAGAGGTCGCGGTATTAATGCTCATCAATGTACACCCTGTGAGCGAAATGGCTCACCGCACTGGTTAATTTCGGCTAATAAAGGGGGTGGCAGAAATCAGTATCTCAGATCTGAACGAAATTCAGAAATAAACTCTGTTTTTATAAATGCCAGTTAGAATGTGCGATGTAAATCTCGTAATATGGTAGCAAGGACTTCGGCAATGTTTATTACTCAATAAAAAATATCATTAAAATGTAAATAACGTCGTTTTCCTAAATTTTCATCGAATTTTCGTGAATTGCCAATTAACTCGAAATACTTCTAATTTGTCTTACTTTTACTTATAAGTTTATTCCATTTTACAGTCTGATAACATGAATACGTTTTTCAGACATTTCTGTTCAATGCAAATCGATTTAATTAGTAGCTAGACGCAATATTCCTACAATCAGCAACGAAATTTAATTTTAAAACGAAATGTTATCTCGACCACCGAAAAAAAGAAAAAAATATATACACAAGAATGAGACATCCAACCATTGTCAGACAGTTTGACGCACCTAGTTTAACTGCGCTACGCCAAGGGCACATCATCTGTCGCCAATATAACAGTTGGTTTTATTAGTTTTTTTCTTTTCATTCTTTCTTGCTCGTTTATATACGTTGAACCTGTATACGCTGGTTCAGGTCTAGTGTATCGTGCGTTACGGACACGACATAGAATCTGTACAGGGTAGAGAAACCTGGTTAGGGTGGATAGAAGGGGTGGGTAGCCCCTTATGTTCATTGGCCGACTGCTTGTGATTAAGCACGCTAGTTCGAGTGTTAAGATAAACACCTTTCGGGGTGAGGGTGTGCTACCAATTGACTCATGCAAATGTACAAAATAACTGTGAATGAATTCATTCACCATAATATATATGGCAGGGTTCTGTGATACACCAGACATTGTATATATTTCAAATTTCATAGAGTAACGACATATATTTATGTAGTAACAACATTCATTACAAAAGAGTAGATAGATAGTGGCTATGGAGGCTATCTGGAGGTTGATTTTAGTTGGAATCCCGACAGTAGAATGCGATAGATTCCACTTAAATTTTGTGTAAGAATAAGTGTAGATGAATACAAAGCAAACAAGCTTTCGATAGATGATTTTACTACATTTTTTTCTGCAATGCTACGACAGGAGGCCAATAATCAATAAAAAACGCAAGATGAAGTACTACTCAAAATTTGATTGCACATAAGTATTCACTCGTGGTTTCCAAAGTGTTCGGAAATCCATTATAAAACCTGCAGCTTTGTATTTTGAATAGCAGTTATTGACAGTCTTTGTATCTACCTAAGCAAGCGCTTCAGTAGTTATCCTTCACCACCTATTTCGGGCTTCTCAATGTACCTCTAACTTGGTGCTTCATAAAAAATTAAGACTTCCAGAGATTTTAATGTTAATTTTTAATTAAAATTTAATTACTCCCTAGGAAATAAGAGTGAAATGACTACATTTCACCAATTCTATGTGAAATTATGAGTTCAATTTATAGAAGGATAAATAAATTGATGATGATTAAAATGAGTTTTTGCACTCAATGCCTTGGATGAATGATTAGCAGATATTCTATTATTTGGCCAAATACCCGTTCCTTCTTATAATTACTGAATAGAAGGGATAATCGAAAAATCTTTTGGATAGTTTAAAACATCTAATGATTCCGTTAGAAGTCAAGGCGGTTATGGGATCACAATGTTGAAATCTTTAAAATCTTTAATTGGACTGATTATGCTTGAATTAGATAATATTGAATTTTGATAGCACCTAGAGGAAAAGTAAAATTTAAGGGTAGAATTTTAGAAGTCATAGAATGATCCTAGCTCTGAGTTTAAGTCCAAGTCATTTACGGTTCATCCAATTTTCATCGATTTCCAAGGGTTCAGTATTTTATCGACAAAATACCAGGGAATGAGGTGTCTAAATCAAGTTCTATGAAGTGCATATACATTTAGCTAATATAACATTAATTAATAACAATTTGAGCAAAAGCAATATGAATCCATACTTTTTCCTTTCGAAATTGAGACTGTAGATGGCGGCCATTGTCAAATCTGTCTGTAGGGATGATCTTTCCTCCTAGGTCTAGTTTACTCCATGATGCGTCAGGCTTCCGGTATATATTTCCTCCTCTTTGAAAGTCGATCTCCATCAAGACATTTATGATGAACACGGGCGTAACTGGGTACCGTAAATTTCAACATAGCTTGTAGTAGTTTCATCGGAATCTAATTAAGGATTTCTATCCGTCAAAACATTTTCGTATGCATCCATGAGTCAGCGCTCTAAGGTGAGGGCAACAAAGAGAGTTACGAAAACGTCTGTTCCCGGGGCTGCGTTGACAAATAAAGCTAATGAGTTTTAACATTTCGTAGGAAAGTCTAAATGGATTTATATTAAGGCACAAAATATAGAAAAGGCAAGCAAATTTGATAGCACATAAAATCCATAAGAAGCATGAAAGATGGAAAGGCTGCAAATGATGAGAGCAGGACCTATTTGCCTCATGTCCACCTCGCTCCACCAGAAGCAATAGCGGCCGATGGCTATGTGGCCTGATCTAGCCAATCGCCACACCAAGCTCCCAGTCCGGCTTCTCCGCTGGTTCACCCTGTGGCCTGTGTCCAGCAAGGTTGCGAGCCGAATCCTAACGTGGTTGGAGATTATAATTCCTTTAGTGTAGGACGAAAATGACCCGCCCTCTATAGTTCATCCGATCGGGTTGGACTTTATTCAAGATCTTTCGAAATTTGAGCAGGTGAAGTTTGTTTATCATTAATTTGGATTTCCGCGACAAGGAGAAGTGTATGGTAAATTTAAACACTGATATTTGATATTTTGTTCGAAATGCCAAATTGATCTCAGGTGAAATTTTGGATTTTGTGTAAGATGACCAGGCCCAATAAAAGACCCGTCATGACATACAAAAGAAGGAAAGTGGAAATGATTACCAAATCAGACTCCCTGATAAAAGCCGGATCAGTGATTTTATACTTCTAATCGGGAATCGATAATCGTTTCAGAAAATATCAATTTCCTTCTTATATTCTTATCGTGACTTATTACTCCAACAATCAATTAAAAGACAACTAATGGTTGGCACATAAACACTGTAAGCGGCAATTCTAAAAGTAGAACACAATGAGTTGCGTGGGCCAAAGTGTATTGAATGACCCAAGATGAGGATTTGAGAGAGTGAGGGAGAGATGAGGGTTAGAGGAGATGGGAGAGCAGCGTAGGAGCAGATAACTGACGAGCATGTGTGTGTGGAAATACAAAGACAGCTTATGAGTCACTCGGGTAAGGGCATGTGTGAGGAAATGAGTGCAGGTGTACTTTAAATGAGACAAGATAGTTACAGAAAGAAGGAGAATCGATAAATTCGTCTAGACATGACAGATAGAGGTTTGAGTCATAGAGACATAAAGACGAAAAAGTCAACGTATTTTCATAAAAAGGTGACTAAAGGGTAATTTAGGGAAATGTACAAAGTTAAAATATGACTTATCGTCAACTAAAGTTCAAAAACTCTTTTGTGTCTCACGACCGTTTTTAAATACCGTTAATACGTTTCGACGTTTCCCTAACTTAGCATGAAAATAATGCATCCAGTGGGTTTGGACTTAACTCGAAAAAAGAACATTTTTAATTCCAGCAGCTGATCTCGCGATGTAAAGAAATGTTTGATGAGCAAGTCGATATAATTTTTTGATATACGGCGAGGGCTAAATTGGTGTCAGATGGAAAATTTGTCCTAAAGATTTAGTCATAAGCCTATTAGTGAATGATTTTTCTAGAGAATATCAAATTTCTCACTTTATTTTTAGTTTAATTCACTCCACTTCATTCTAGCTACAAAGGAGAAAATTATCGAAACGATCACCATGAGTGTTATATTTGATTTTAATATAGGAGTTAAGAAAATATTTACACATTGGTAAAAGCTAATTTTGAAGGCGCATACGTGGCTAATACCAATCAAACATGAAGTCAAGGTAATCTTCAGCAGCAAAATAAATACGTAACACCGCTGTTCTATATTTTCTCATCAAACTATTATAAGTACCTGTAAAGATCCCAGAGTAGAAGTGATCCAAACAATAGAATAAATCCGTTGTTAAAATGCACAACTTATGCTGGTCGCCCATTTCCAAATAAATTACTTGGTTTGAGAGTATTGAGGTAGGATAATGCTCTGAAAAAATGAATTTGTTTTTTCAATATGAATGAATCTATAATGGAATATTTCTCATTAAAACTAGACTGAACTTAGGAGCATACTTAGCAGATTCCTTTGCTGTTAAGTTTCAACAAAGAAGGTATCACGTTCTCTTCTCTTCTGACCTCTCTTACGCTGAAACTTCCTTTGAGTTACAATATACCAATAAGAACTTGACGGAGAATACACACAAAGTCATAGCTGAGGCAAATTAGGTAAGATTTCCAGGAAGATTTTAGTATTATCAGAATATCATGCTTGAGAAGTTCAACAAGGTCGGTTCTTCTTTGTCAAGCAGTGAAGCACAGTCCAAGGACCGTTGGCTGTATTTGAATGTTTGCAGGAGGGAAAACAGAGCTCTTACAAAGATATTAAGAGCTATTCTGACTTATGAAGGTTGTAGACGAATAAAGTTGAAAAGATGCGAAAAATCGGTTTTATATAAATTGACTAGTTAGCAAGCAAAAATCCTGTACACTATATACCAAATTCCCCTATGCTCTCTCAGAAGCTGATACCTTAAGCCTAGAAATCCCTTTCTCCACATAGTACATTTAGTGTTCTCATCTTTGGATGTAATTTCTTGTCCTGATTTTATTTATAATGTTTCGTTCGGAAGATCATATTCATAAAAGCACCTTTAGTGGCGTCCATTTACTCTGCATCTTGTAATTCACCGACAATCCTGATTTCAAAAGGATAGGGAGAACGTTAACAAAGGTAAAAATTAAGAAGATTCGTTGCATGTCCAATTTCCTCTTTTCAAGCTTCTTCTATCCAACAGAATTTTTTAAAGCTAATAGAGTTCACAAGCGTACGAGTAGTATGTAGTACTTCGATTTTGTAATCAAAATTTTCAAATGCTCAGTTAATTTAAGTAATGTTGCTTCTAATTTTCCATTTGCATTAAAAATATGTCAAATTTTGTTTTTCTTCCTATTCCTTAAATTTTGGCATAAATAATCTAGTCACATAACTACTAAGCATGCCAATAGGAAGGATCTATTTTACTCTTTCATATTCTTTAAGATCGGTTCGCGTCACTATATGCAACTTCCCTTACTGCAAGTGCTACACTGGGTTTTCGATTGAAATTAAGAATATACAACTTTAGCACATTTCTAAAAGTATTCGATAAATGATTTTAGATTTGTGAAGACGTATGAGCTACTTCCAAATAATGAAGAGGAATTAGATTAAGCATACACCTACTTTGCAATCAGAAACCTTTTTTAAAAGAGATAGATCGTTGATTTGGCCTTGGATCGTATCTCATAAAGGAGGGAGTGATGGGAGTCCGACAACGTGAAGGTCATAGCTGTAGTGTTTGTGTTTTGTCTCGAGATAATCAATTCCCGCAGGTCGCCCATCAGTCTTATCAATGTGGGCCCGTATCGCTCCTGACAGCTTGGTAGTTATTTGGGACTAAAACTGAAATCGGTCCGGTGGTGTTTTGATTTCCCAACATCAACAGCAAAAAGACAACTTGTATAAAGCCTGTTTTATTAGTAAAACGTATTGGGTTAACTGCATTTTGCCTTAACCTTTTCTTTGGCTTAAATCAACTATACTCTGGGGCTATCTAGTGGGCGTATATTAACTTAGCAGCAGAACTAGATCTTGGAGAAGTACTACAGCATTAAGAGTCATACTTAACAAGATTGGGCAATTGAAAGTTACAAAAAGGACTTCAGACAAATTAGTTGAAGGGACGGATAAGAAGTGGTTCTCAAACGTAATTCCAAAACTTCGGAATGTGTAATTCCTATTTTTCCGACACGGATATATTTTCGTCCACAAACAATGCAAGCTACTTTACTGATAGCCTTCCGGTAATTTCAGATATTTGGCTTATCTGTTTATCGTCCTTAACTTCATCTATGCAAATCCGAATGAGCTTCTTGTATGAGAAGAGAGCGACAAACACAAGTATAGTTCTCAAGAGAACTGGCATTTAGCTATGTACCATTCAATCTGTTTCGTTTGAAAATTAACCAGCCAAAACTTCTCATTTCTAATGTCGGAAACAAGAGTCTGATATTATCTCCTACTATTCTACAACACAATTCATTTGAAACACACATCGTTTTAGACTTACCTTGAAAAAGGTCAGAACAGTATTAACCTTGTTCTTATCACTGGATAGTGCACTAACAAATCTTGAACTCATATCATTCATCGTTTGAAAAGATTCCTACGACATTGTGCTGTCTGATATCAAGGAAGTGAAAAACTAAATGAAAAAAGGAAAAAAAAACACCAAGATATCATATAATCGGATAACAAAACCTTTACTTTCGTCATAGTAAAGAATAAATGCCTTAAGACAAATTACACGCGTAGTTAATTTCAAGAAGGAATGTGGAAGACATCTAGATGATAGGGCAAAATGCGTGCGTGTGTGAGTATTTAGTACAAGTATATCAAAATATGATAATATTGTTCTTTGTATAAATTGGTGCAGGGTCAATTTTCCCAGCAATGTATTTGGTTGTCTAGATGGTCGGTCCACTAAAAGTCCATGTTTCGATTCCTGGGAGTGGAGGGGGTTCACCAAATGTACACTCTCTTTGATATTGGTACCAATTATCGCCTGAAGGAGAGAGCAGTTCATCTGATGGGACAGTGACTGGCACTTGAATTAGGCTAGGGGGACCCTGGGGTTCCACCACCATTTTATCCTCTGCCCAACTCAAATGATCAGTAGTAGTGCTAGCATAACTGAAAGAACCTTGAAAAAAGGAGAAATCATCTAGATATTGGTGATTATCCCTATGGTTGTCTACTCCTTGAAGTGAGGTCAGTGTACCTGTATTTGGGCTGTGGGTGCTAAGTGAAGGGAGGTTAAAGAAACAACTGGCAAAATCTGACGATACACAAGGTTGGTCAAACTTCCTGGATGGTAGGTACGAAGGATTCTTTGGTGGAATTTTCGGGTTAGAATTATCTGCATATTGGTCAAAATAGTGGTGGTGACTGTTAACAGGACGAGGAGGACAGGTGGGGGCTTGAGAGGGTGGAGACTCGTACTCCTCACTTCGTAAACGCCGACGGGGTTGGTACTTGTAATCAGGAAATTCAAGGGAATGAAGATCCTGCAAACGTCTTGATTCTGTCGCGTAGACTTCTCGAAAATCGTTGGAAAGATTTCGCCAAAGTCTGCCGACCTGTTGACTGATATGTACGTTTGGAGCATCGGGAAAACTTGACAAAGTTAACCGCCTAATATACTGCGCAAATATCTAAAAAGAAAGGGAAAAAAGATTTGTCTATATATAAGACTAAAAGGTTAGCGGTGGAGAGGAGAGAGAAGTCTCTCAAAATTTAATCTTTAAATTAGGTCCTTAAATAGGATAATCACTAACCTCTACTACTTCTGTTCTTTCACAAAAAATAAATCAATGAGTATTTTAAGCCAAGGAAAGGTATATTAGAGTTAGGGATACCCATCTGGTTGCTCCAGTACCTTTTAAACAATTATATTATAAGGAAAGCATTGAAAGAAGCAACGTAAAATTATTAATCAGTAATAGCGGTAATGCCCAAAATCGAAATTCAAAATTTAAACAGATCTAACTGAGTATAATAAAACACAAGTGAAGAATTTAAAAAAGCTCCACTAACAATGAAGGTATTTTTCTGAACACAAATTTATATCCCCGGATGTTAGCGTTAGATTCACAACAGCTAGACAATTTTGAGTAATATCAGCATAAGCAAGTGGGTGGGTGAACGGATGCATCTCTTAAACTCTTTTCCTCCCTAAAAGGAAGTTATAAAATACTCAATTAATTATAAAAAAACTTAATTTCTGAATCGTTCTCAAGTTGTCTGATAAACGTCCCTATCTATTCCGAGCCGCAAGATGATCCTAGTTTGAACATTTACATTACTTTTCGACTAAAATTGCTCACATTTTTTCCAGTTTAAAACCTCGATAAATTTCCTTCTTTTTTAAATGCTGAAGAATAAGTGCACGAAATACTCTACACATCGCACACTGAATTCTATAATTAGATATGCAAACCACCAGGCATGATGCTACAGAGAAATTGGGGATGAAGCTAGAGTAGCAATCCCACTAGAGAAGGACTTACAGGGACGCAGACCAACATTATACATAACGAGGAGCTTGAACCTGAGATGTACCCAACCACAATCTCATTTTACTTGAAGTGGCCATTGTGGCAAGAAGGTTACCTCCTCTCACCCTTGTTCCCCTTGATATTTCTCGACTCACCAATTTATCGTTAAAACTTCTATAGAATTTTATCCCTTTCATTATTTCTTGTCTCGTATAAAAGAACTTCCATAATCAATTCTTATTTAGACCACACTTCCTACAGTACCTTGGAAAAGTTTCAAATTAACTTGATAAAATCTTGGCAAGAGAGGAGTAAATCAATGGGGTGAAAACGATACAAACATACTTCACACGCACAAGTTAAGATGGTGATGATCAGAGGGAGAGGTGTTTATGGGTGAATTAATGTTTCTAACGGGTCGCCTGAACGCTACACCATCACATCCACACAAATTCTCACATGCATACAATCAATGAGTCATACAATTGGATGAAGGGGGGGGGGGAGGGCTGCTAACTGAACAAGAGTATGGAGTTTCATGGGCGCTTGCAGGACTGAACGTGTTGTCAGCGCAAGAGCCATCCAACAGGCATTGTACCTCCCCCTCTTAACATTCGGTACCTCCAATAACCCCCTACCACTCTACCACACGACCTGTCCACTGTCCGTCCAACGAAATAACTAGACCTGGTCATTTCTCTTTCGCACGGCCGAAAGGCAAAGAGAAGATGCATAAGAAATGAATTAGGGGTGAATTAAGTGAACTGGGTTTGAACGAATTTGTCACGACTGATGTGTGGCAACCATCTGTCGCTTTGGAGGCGAACTGATTCAGGAGTCTGAGACAATGCATCACATAACGCGTTCAGTTATGAGAGGTGAGAAAGACCAATTCCAAAATATAAGAGTTTAGGAAAGTGAGTATGAGGGAAATAGAATAAAATTTAAGATTATATACTTACATTATCTTTTATCTCAATTTGATTATCGGCTTTTGCATGTTCCTTTCTCTTTCACTTCGTCCTGCGCGAATGATCCGTCTTTGGGCTCTTAAATGATTTACTGTACTTATCTCTGTTTTCTAATACCTGCGTCCTGAGCTTTACTTTCCTACTTAATCGCTTTTCTGGTTACAAGTTTGTCGCCTTTCTTCTGTTCTCATCTAATGAAATACTCTTCCGACGTCTCTTCTCGCTTCTATTCTTGTGGTCATGAAGCCCGTGCAGCTGGTAAGAGCTATAAATTGACAGAGCTTCCTTTTGTTCTCTAAACTGAAGAAAATTCTTCCATAATCATAAAAAGTCTGACCGGAATCTAGTAATATTGAGATTATTGTGATAACCTATCAATTCCCTGTTTTCCATTATAGAAAAACAATAATTTTATCATTGATACCAGCCAGTTCTTTATATAACTATGCATAGACTATTT
>CAADRB010000006.1:1861785-1966629 GCA_900708905.1 Hymenolepis diminuta
ACTGTACGCAAAGAGAGATGGAGTTGCTGGATCAATCTTTCGTTTCCTCTCCATAAGATTTTCCTCAGGCTCTGGTTTGATTGGCCTCTTCTGTCGTTCCTTCTGATTATTCAGAGGACTGAAATTGATCGAGGGGGGTCGAGAGGAGATGAAAAATTGATCAGTGTCCTCTGGCTTTATCATTGTCTTTTAGGGGAGTCTTAACAGTCTGCGAGTAGTATGTTCGGGGCCCGCACCAACAAGTTGCAACAAAAGGTGGTTTTCGGGTCAGGTTTATGGGACACTCCAAAACCCCTGCCTATGTGAATGTAGCAAATTCAGGCATGAGTAATACTCTATTCTGATTGGTTGGAGTCACCTGACCAATGGGAAGGCGGTCTGGACGTTGTTGGTGGCCTGTGCACATAGTCATGCGTACCCCTACCCGCGAAGATCGATGTGAAAGAGCGCGAGTCAACTTGGAACTGACTCCGCTCCACCCCGATACTGTTTGATACTTGATGTCCCTAGTTAAGTAGCTCCCTTCTCTCCCCTGACTTTTGGATGAGTTAATAGCTAACAGTCGGTCGGAAATTAGATAGTTTTATGTGAGGCTTTCCAAATTCGTCCCATTTGGACAAGTGAGACTTTTAAAATGAACCATTGATGTTTTAGAGTTAAAAAAGAATAGCTATACAGCTGCTGTACTCTTTTAGAAAGTCGAATAGATGTATAACAAATTTAATGGGGAAGTTAACAGACACATATATGATGTCTGTTTAGTCAAAATGACTAAAAAATGATCAATTGCTTGAATATGGAGATATAGAGCTTCCATATTTACCTTTGCCGAAGGGAGTAAAAAAATAAATATGACAATTTCATTCCTAGAAGTAACGATTTCTCATGAGTTCGAATTGTGTTTGGTACCTCTTAATCTTAATCATTTGCACCTTAAGCGTGGTTGAACGTTTAATTTCTATTGGAAATTAATTTTCAGGATCATTAGGAGAAATTTCCAATGTTTCTCAGAAGCGCAGGTTCTCATCCACTTCCATTTTCAGTTTCCCATTTCAAATACTGGTTTTATGTTTTTGAAAGTAGGATAGTATATGCTCTAATTTAACTATTGAATGATGGTACTACTCCCATCCATATAGCTGAGAAGCAATTAGTTAGGTATAAGCTGAGATTTAAACTTCCATACCAGAGGTATATACCATAATTTACTAACCTAAGAAAGTGAATAGCAAATGGATGAACAAACTTCAAAGAAATCTGAATTGAATCTCATTCGATTCCTCCGATTAAACATTGACTTTCATTATTTATGAAGGGATGTCTTTTTATCTCTAACAGGGAGTTTTAATCCAGTACTTTAGCTCAAACTCTCCCTGTTCGCATGCTATGAAAAAGAAAATTGAACAAATTTGATCTCTCCTGATCGTAGAGATCTCACATTGCTTATTTAAAGAAAGTCATGAGGTTTTCGCACCGCCCTACTCTTGTACTTCGGATGTCTTGTCTCATTTAAAATTTGATATGATAAATATTATTTCTCGCTAATTGCTTGTCCGTATTTACATTTTATCCAGTCTTGCTCCCACATTACTCAAGTTTATGCAAACCAATAATTTTTAGTAACCATGGCTGAATTTTGACCAACTATATTTTTTTTCTCTCCAATCAAGCCCCACCCAAACACCTTAAAAATGGCTCATCGGACATTGGCCAATCCCCAAACCCACCTGATTTTCATTAACAACAACACCACATATAAGTCTGGGCGAAGCTTACAAAGATCGCATTAAGCATAGTTTGTGCGAGATGATTCGAACGACGTCGGAGACGACTCATGCGAATGAAGACGCCACAAAAATTGAGGGACTTCTTTTCTTCCTGCCGTATTCTATCACCACGCTTCTGTGCTACTCGGCGAAACTTCTGTATCGGAGATTGCTAGAGCGAATAGTAAGTAATGGACACCTCAGCAGGTCAACATTTGATAAAATTTTATTTGACCTTCCTTTAAGGGGAAGTGCTTTATAAAGGTTTGCTTCGAAATGCTACTAGCATTTGATGCAGTTAATGTGCCGATAGCACTATTGTGAAAATAATTTGAGTGTTTGTATCACGAGTGTTTTTTAGCTTCAAATTTATCGATATAAAGTTCAAATCGAATGCAAGTAAGTAAGGATACATATGTTCTAAAGCAAATATTCAGAAGCTATGGGGAATCGATTAAAAGGAAATCGATATTATCACAGCGCACTCAGGTGTAATGAAGAGGGTGCAACTTAGGCATGAATTGACAAAGTTTTTTGATTCCCTGATTAAGGGGCTGCATTATTGCAATTATTTGGTCGATCCTCATTAGCTAAAAAAGAGCTTGACTTAAGATACTGATTGTTTACCACTATGAATTAAAAGTGGATCACCGGGTAAGTTTATAGAGTTGTATTTCCAAAAGGCCTAATCATTGAACGCCATATCAGATCCTGAAGTTCATACCGAATTTGCATTCCGAGTTTGAATTCGTTTGAGAAGCGTCCAAACCACTTACCTTTGATAGAAGGAATGGAGTATCTTTGATGAGAAACGCGTATTCTATCATTCGTCTTGTTAACACTGTGGTCATTCACATCATTAGGTGTGCACCTGTTGACACTGATCTCGTGACGTCGACATGCACGTTGACAACGAGCTCACAACCGACTATAAAATGATTTTTAGCAAATATCGGTATTTGATATTTAAATAATACTGGTGGGCGTTTAACTACTTAGAGAAGTAGTTTAAATTTTTCATGCTTTTTGCCAAGCTAGACATAGATTCCTAATTAGGTCCTGATTAGATCAGGTTTCGTCTATTTAATGACTCATAAGTAAACTGTATTGTAATAACACATGTGTATACGCTTGTTTCTTTCTGCCTTTTACAGACATCTGAATCGATACAACAGTCGCGAAAAATACTGCGCTTGGACCTTTTCGTTTGCGGTTTTCTGGCGCAGTATATTTTGGTAGATAGTCTCGCTGTGAGCACCGAATTCGGAACACTTGTAAGTGTTTATCGTGTTTATATTCAAAACTCCCCATCTTTCTCTTTTTCACTAACCTAGCTAACCAATTATTGCACCAACACCTTATATATGATTACAGCTTAAATATTATATTTTTATTACCCACGGTAATTTAAATTTTTCTTCGTATGAAGGTATCTGAACAAAGGAACTAATAAAGTATGGGCTAAAAGGTGGAGAGAGTAGGAATTAAAAAGAATCTTACAAAATATGACCTCCAGACTCAGATTGTACACTTTTTACTTCTCTGCTGAAGTTCACTGTTCCATTTTATTGTGTTTCAGATTTGCTTCCTGTTTTCTGATTGAGTTCATGTTTGTTAACTTATTTATAAAATTGGACACTTAAGCAATCACTTTATATGCATTTGCTCTTTTAATAACCGAGGTACCACCAGGATGATAAAAGCTAACGTTTTAGTATGGCAGAGCTTACCAAGGTTAATTTAAGTTGAACTATTATAGTTTTAATACATTTTAAAATCAAAATCGCCATTTAATATACTAACTCGTAAATAAGACCTTTACTATGCTCGTTATAATTTTTTTACAATAAAAAATGAAGAAGCTGATTAAGAGATTATACTTCTTTCACGGTCTTTATTCTCTTATTAACTTTGTAATTGATTAGACGCTAACTAATTGAAGTCACTAGCTAAAAATCGCAGAGAACAATTCTAATTGGCTAATGTTAAGCATAGAAGAGGAATTCTGGTACGAAGAAGTCGACACAGAATACTACCTTAATAACTTTTCATTTATAGATTTCCTTTGGAGTGTATTTACAACGGTTTTCATCTTTTTATTTTAACTTTTAAGACCATTTAGGAAACTTCCGAAAACTGTTAATAGAAACGTTTAAAATTCTTGACTTGGGTGGAGGAAAGGTATCCTAGGGTCACTCGTATTTTTTTCGCTCCTTTTCTTAATCAGAACTAGTGCATTGATCTTGTGACTCCTGAGACGCGGACGTTGATCACTACCCCACCATCCATTTAGGAAAGCGTTGTCTAACCCTCATTTTGTGTAGAGGGATAACATCATGAAGCCACCCTAATGAGAAACTGGAATTATAAAACTTTCTACGCTTTATTAGGAAGATTTAACCAATGCCTACTGGAATAGTTGTTTTACCTATCTCAATACAAGTTAATGACATTATTAATACCACAGCTTAGTTTTGGAAGGCTCACTTCAGTTTTCATTATGAATGGAAACGGTTACTTCGTTAGAATAAATGTAATATGCCTGTCTTTAATCAAACTTATTATCGGAGAATGCAAATTAAAGTGTATATCACGAAGATATTTTGACCTTATTGGTATCTATTCAGAGTTTTGATTTTGCTTTAAATGCAAATGAGACAGTCATCGATTTCATTTTTCTCTTATAGCTGGGAATCACAGGACCGATATGGTATGCGATAGCGGCACAGATGCCGATAATACTCTTCCCAATTATGCTGGTTCGATTTCGTATGATAGCGCCCGGAGCTCGAACATTTCTCCACGTCGTCTATGGCCGATTTGGACGCACCGCACACATACTTCTCTGTGTTCTCGTTCTCATTAATAACGTCTCATTTATCATTAGTGTTGTTGACAGTAAGTTATAATTGTAAATTGTCACAAATTTTAACGGAGAAAAATGTAGCACAGCATTTATGCAAAGGGAATAAAAGATTTATACAATAATATGCGTGCTACTAGTGCAGCTGTCAGTCCGTATAATTACCAAATAAGAGATTATGAAATTGATTTTCATCATTGTACATCCAGCGGTGTGGAAATCTAACTGCACTGAGTAAGTCGGATCACTATGAGGAGTGGTAGCATGTGGGTTTCCCATCATAGCGGGTCCAGGAGACCTTCCTTTCACTCACATTAATCATCATTAACACTCTCCGCAATGAGTTTGGGACACTTTTTATATTGTAAAATACAACAATGAAATATTTAAAATCTAGAAACTGAACCTACATCGGATGATAGTTTTAATTAAGCTAGGTTCATTAGAGGAAACAACCTACGAGATAAGATCTACCCATATGCAAATAAACAAATCCTTATGCTTAATGAATGGCAATTGTGTAGCACTCATCGTGAAGAGAAGAAAGTTATTCTTGATCCTATCTGATTTAGAAATTTGCATTCAGTTATTCTTCTGTCAACCGCAGCGATTTTCGGTTCTAGTGCGATCAACAAGCTTTCCGAACCCATTAGGATAAGTTTTAATAACACTTAATCTTGGTACAAGGAGCGAATTCTCTCGTGGGAAATTTACATTCTTCCGCCCCTCATGTAATTCAGAATTAACCAATATGGTTGGTTTTCCGCCTCATCGGATTTGCACCGATGAGCATCAATCTCGTAAGCTCTGACTTGGCAGACGTAATTGTTTACCAATGTACCAACGTCTCACTAGCAATAAAACACTTCTTAAACCTCCATTTTGGACTATTCAACCATGTGAAATGCTATCGCATGTTCTATCCGTGTGAGTCACAAAGTTTGGACTTTAAGCAAACTTTAAAAATAACAACAGCGCGTATGGTCAACCCCTTTTACAGTTAATATAGATACTAAACATATCTGATCATTAATTTGCCCACATTCTAGACATACGTGTTCTCCTAGCCGTCTTCGAGTAGAACAACAACTGTACTGTCAGCTCTCATAAACAACTAAAACTCTAGGGTACATTTGCGGAAAGAGCAAAGAGAAATCCAACGGACTCTAAAAATGACAGTTTATCACCCTTTACCAACAAGTACTTTTAATAAGCTTTGCTAAATTGAGAAGGGAATAGTATTTAGTATATTAGTTATTTAATCTAGAGAACATGAGTCCAGATGACATGGTTTTTGTTAAGTGCTATTAATTGCAGGCATCAAAATAAATATGTCCGAGTTAAATTTGACAAATTTATGCATATGCAGGCCCATGTGATTTTTGTGTGTGAGTTTAGATATAGTAATTGCGGAGATGACTCACTTTTTCCGATAGTCGTGGGTAAGTCGAACAAGGTCTCGGCCATTATCTCAGTCTATTTATGGAGCGGTTTATTTATTTGACCGCTCTTAAAAGTATGAAATAAACTTCTAAGATAAAGATTCAACCGGAATTATACAGACTGAAATCAAGGTGTACTGGCCAAGAGAATGTTGCAAGAGTTTTATTTGTATCAGTGCGAGGTAAAAAGTATGTTCTCTTTTTCCTGATATTTTGGGAATTAAACCCATTTTGGTTGTAGGAATTCGAATTTTAAAGGATCACTTGCATAAACAAATAGATGAGGGCTGTCTTGAATATTAGTGTTATTCAGTTATGATATAGTAGCGCGCAGGCTCATTTTTAGTACATGTAATAGCGGTTTAATTATATACATTGGAAGAGTTATGGAGGTTCAGTAATCTAGTCTGCATTCCTAAGTCCACCAGGAGAAATGTAGAGGGAAGGTATCCTGGGGCCGCTTTTACGAGAAAAATCCTACCAACTCTCTTGTTGACCAGAATTAACCAGTGCGGTTGGTCGCCCACATCATTGGATATGCACTAACGGGCTGTATTAAATAAATACAAACCAGAACATACTGGTACGCTTTTGATTAGTTATTAAATAATCCTATTAGTTAGTAGGATGGTTCAATTCAGATTGCTAAAAACTCTTATCGGACAAAGAATAATTCAGCATTCGGCATTTTAGAAGATTTTGGCTCCACTGATTGTTAGGCTGTTAGGAGCGAAGTACACACGCATAAAGGTAGGGGTGATGGAGGACTTAGACACTTGCAAGAATTGTCAATCCCGAGACAAAACTGACTATTCGGCGTATCAGATACCTTATTTAAAAATAAGATGACAGATGGTTCTAAATCAGTTGGAAAGTCTTGTGACTTGAAGAGTTGAAACCAATAAAAGACGGACCTAACTTTCTGATTTTTTCCTCTCTTTTCCCACTAAGCTGGAAACGAGATCTTCACAACTATCTCAAACGTCAATTTCGGTCTAGTATGGATTGTCAACATAACCATCGCCGGGATCTTTGTAAGTTGTGCCAGACTGCGACATGCTTTCATTGTCTCCTCTGTTGGTGCCGTCTTCATTCTGATCTCAATTCTTGCCTTTTTTATCGGAGTGTTCTTCAAGAGCAGCGATGCAAATCTCGGTTAGCTTTTCCACGTATAAATATAACTATTACTAAAACCACTGAAGAATAAGGGAAGAAATTAGCATATATTTCATAAAAATGACAAATTTCAATAAGAAAATTTATCATATTATGTTTTTATCTTATTTCATCTCCATAGGATCTATTGAAAAAATCTACGAAGCGAACTTGGCAGCAAAGAATTTATACGATGGGGATTTCAATCGATTGACTCTTCGGAATTCATATGTATTGATAAGGGCATTTAAGAAACTCTTTGGTATGCAGAAAGAATAAATCAGCAGTTTAAAAATCATGTTCTGGAGATATTATTTATTTCGATTTTCAGCAAATACATTACTGTATATGAATCAAGCGACATGGCAATCGTGTTCTTACGCTGAACCGGGAGAAGAGAGCCTTGGTGTGATGATTTCATCAGTCCTCTGGATGGCTATTCCCTACGCGTTTGGAACTGCTTGTAGTGCTGGCTTCATTTCTTTGATGCCTCAGAAGGAACTAAGCGAAATGACTCCAAATGAAATTGTTGGTAAGTAGTTCACTATGTAAAAGCTGGCGTTGAAAAAGCTGCCCTTATGATGATGCCTAGTTGGAAACGCCCATCTGGACTGATATACTGAGTTGTTCATTGCGTCTTCTCTGAAAATTTAAATTGTCAATGGAACATAGACAAAAATGGATACACGACTTTGCTGGCTCATATTATTAAAATCTAAAGTGATCTGTTTAAGTTTTGTATTAAAAAACTGTTTGAATCACATACGGTGACATGGACTCGATTGAACGATTATTCTGGGTAGAAGTGGAGGAGAAAGAACAGCATTAGACTTTTCATAAAACGAGCTGTTTTAAAATATTCATAATCCGCTTGGGACTCCATTAAGGAGTCCGTAGCCTTGAGTTTTGCCGAAAAGTTCCTGAGGTATTTGTTCCGATTTAAGCAATGAAATTTTATCATCCTTGCACTCAAATAAATGGATTTTTAACTGTACAGTGTGCCAATTACTTGGCACGTTCTAGAATACTTGAACGTCTGGAATTACTTTTCAATCACTTTAAATGTTTGTAATCGCACGGCTTAAACTTTGTGGGTGGTCATCCTGATCCAAATCAGTTGTTACAGTGGGATTAAGGCTCATCCAAATTAAACTATAATCCTTAGTGCAAGAAACCATCCTAAAAACTCTTGATTTATTGGTATTCCCACTATGCTATCTTCGTAATTTTTTCTTAAAATAATTATAAAGCTATGATCATTAGATGAGTGCAGAAAAGGATCAATGATAAGACATGTTTACATGTTTGAAAGTTTAATTTAAATGTCATTTAAAGTCAGTTCATGTCATTTCACATCTTTTAAGGAACTTTTTTAATATTCTAGTATCTTAGCCGAGTCACCTTTATTATCCCGGTTTGGGGAGAGGCACAGTAACTTATTTCTGTTGAGTATTCCCTCTACTAAATTATAATTTGCTAATTCATTCTCATAAATTTACCTATCTCTACAGCTCGCCTTGTGATTAATCCCTGACCGAGAGAATAAGGGGTGTGATAGGAGAGCAGAGGTCTTAGCTAGATAACTGACAGCCAAGTGTGTGGGCGGATTTAACTCGGTAGATGGTAATCAATGTGATTTTTAATTGAGCATTGCGACACCGCATTTGTATTGGCCACTTGCTAAATATTTCTATCATGCGCTTGTTTTGGACGAAACTTTGCCACGAGAGAGAGTATGTGATTTCAGTAGAGAAGGGGTGTTTATTGCTACTTTTGAAGCTAAATCTATCGAAGTAATCTGAACCATTCTGGTAAAAAGGCATGTCGCTTTTATCTTTATAGCAGGTGGAAAGTCACCATAATTTGCAGAATAAAGGGTCAAATATTATGCGCAATCTTTACTTTGGTAGTCCTGAGCCATTTTTTTAATGAATACGAGAGGGAAGATTGTACTATTCCTACTACCGTACATGGATGCTTTTGTTCCATCTTTTGTCAACTAATGCATATTGATGTAACAGCAAAAGAAGATTTTTGTAAGATTTATTACATTCACCTTGGATGAAGATCGTTTACTCAGCTCTGCTGAGTTGAAAACTTTAGCTACCTCGGCCCCGCTACATTAAAGTTGAGTATACTGCTTGATATCACATAAGGTTTTTCTACTATTTCAACCTCTGTAAGAAAAATGAATTAAAGGGGCAAAACTAACCATCATAAATGAACAATCGGGCATTAGAAACAAGAATTTGCCCCAATCTAGGGTATGAATAGTGAAATTTGGATTTTGAAACCTGAGTTACCCATCTGATAAATATTGCTCAATCCGATTCCAAAAGTCAGGTGAGGTATGACTGATAACCTGGCTTTAATTAGAATATTTTTCCTATCCCTCTCCATTATCATTTATTGAAATTGTTGCAAATCAATTCTAATTGTGACCCACGATGAAAAATTGTATTTTTTATTAATATGTTTAATAATAATGATTGAGAACCAACTACTTATAAAGGTCTCCAGTAATTGAAGTCTTCAAGAATGTTCCAAATTATTGACATCAAGTTCAGAAACAATTTGTTCGAGTGTAAAGATGGTGAAAGATCATAAATGAAGTAAATGTTCAGGTCTATGCACAAATTGAAAGGAGTTTTCTAAAAAAACTAAGGGTCACGAGTTCTATAGGGTAGCCCTGCGAGGTTTGAGAAACTGTAGACGAATAGTTAAGCATAATTAAATCTCTGAATTAAAATTCACTATATGCGTTCTTCTAGCGTTTCATTTTTATTAATAGGAACTGACCGTTAATAAAATTACTTAGCTATTAAAGGAGAGAGTTATTTCATAATTACCGTGTATGTTATCCGACCATGTTGATTAATCGCATAGTTAACATCGTTAAATTATTTTCAGAAAGTCTGTGACTGCTTAATACGATTTAATTCCAGTTGAATTTGTTGGTGTTACAGCTAAAATCTCTCAGCTAATAGTAGGTAACCACAGTACCATCGATTCGGAAGATTGAGTCGAGGGTAAAGCAGAATTTATTGAACATAGCAACTAAGAATCGAGTTAGGTAGAGAAAGTGAAAGATCAGGAGAACACTAACAAAAAACAGGCTGAAGGAAAAAAGGTAGGCGAATATGGAGAGGGCGCGAGAGTCTGGCGTCTGCACCACCCGTCTTGTAACTTTCGTGTCGTTGGTGCTTTACAGGCAAAACTAGGGTTATCGAGAAAGATGCGAGTACAAATCGCTAATTAGTATTCTCCAACTGTATCACTGGAAGATAATTCAATCAAACGCGAAGCCATAAACATGATTCGTTATCCAAACGAAAAAAATTAATGTTGTCCCAAAAATTCGATGACATTTTTGGGAATCCGTCAAATTCTAATGTCGATCATCTAGTTGAAGATTGATTGAGAATGATTTCGCTTTATTTTATTGGGATTTCAAGTTAACTTAGATACACTTTGTGAAGTTATTTCTGAGATTTTAACTGAATGTTCCTTAATGATCGGAATAGCAATGCCTTCGGTGATAATCGCAAGAGCCCTCTTTGGACGAAATGGTTTTCTTTTGGTGTTTGCGATGTACGCTTTCCTGATAGCAAACACCTCTGTGTTCCAACTCTTTTCGATCACGTCCATACTCACCTACGATATCTACGCCATTCATATAAGAGTATGTTTTTCCTTACTATATTTGATTATATATAATTATGTAGCCTTTTAGAGTGTGCTATGATCTCAATTGCTGTATGCTCTGTGGCAAAAGCCGGGATTTGACTTATCGTCCAAAGGAGAATTGCGAATGCATACCAGTGTCATGCTGTGAAGATTGCAAGAGGGACGAAAGGTATGTATCATCTACATATCTACTTGATTATCATACATAAGTGAAGTATCGTGATCATATTTCCCTTTTAAGCGTTCGGAAGGCTGTGAAGGGATTCGTGAAACCACCTTGCAAGTGCAGAATTCATTCTGGTTATATTAAGTATCAAGAGTGTTTGAGGTCAGTACGACACATAATCATTCTCTTGGTTCTCTCTGGTGTTCTGCCAATGGGAATCCTCGTCAGCTTCCCTGCTGCAAGTTAAAAATCGAAATATTTTGATAGTTTATTTTTCATATAGTTTCTCTTAAATAATGTGTCAACTTTTCATATATTATAACAGTATGGGTGTCCCTCTAATATTTTTTCGTGCTTCGTAAGTATTAACATTCAATTTGGTAATAAAATCGCATAAATAAAGGCATTTTGTTCGGTTAGACGATTTACATTCCCTGAAAATATATTTATCATCTCGAAGAGTCACGGAGAATGGTATAGACTACCCCTCCAAACTCATACAAACTTCATCATCAGCACTGTAACAAAAAAACTGAAGATGTGACTAAGTAGTGGTGAAGGCTCAACATGCTGAAGCAGATTGAAGGCCGAGAGACGGATTGCAGTCAAAAGTGAGTGGAGGTCAATATTTAGTAGAATAAACAGCTAAGTGGGTTAAGGTTCTATCGCAGGTAAACCTGGAGGTCTATACAATCTTATAACCATAAAGAATATTAAATCTTAATTTTCACTCTTTTCTTCTTTTCAGATCAACGGTTTGGCTTTAAATGAATCGATCGGCAACATATTGATAACCGCTATTGGTCCCCTTGTCTACACCTTTTTTTGGGATGGCATGACCTCGAAGGGAATTGTTATCGGAACTCTCTTGAGTACCTCACTAGCGGCACTCATACGGTTTGTGCTCAGTGTTCTGAAAAGAACTGACCACGCTGTCTTCGAAAGTTAGTTCATCCACTTCAGTTATTCTGCATCCACTCCAGAACTCTCTAATCTGTTGTGCTGTTCTTTTCTTTAATAGACAATGATGTCTCCAATGCCGTTCTTTATGCCATTGCGATAACTCTAGGATTCGTTCTGCCTCCTCTAGTTGTCTGTATGGAAAAGATCTGGAGGAAGATCAAACATGAAAGCCCATCCGGACAGTTATATACTGCATGGGCACGGGTCTACGAGATGGACAACCCATTAAATCCGTGGGCATTAAATTACGCCAAGTACGTGAACTACTTAAATTGTTTTTAGTAATATTATATATCGACAACATCTCTTATACATGTTGCAGATCCTTTTTGTTTGCCAACTTCGACACGCAGAGTTACAGTCGGCCATCATTTCAAGAGGTTAAGAGAGCTTATCGCTTTTCTTGGTATTTTGCTCTCGCTGGTCCTTTCATCTTCTGTTTTCTCTTTGTTGGTGTCATGCCAATGATGTTTAGCATCATCAATGTTATGGACCTTGTTACCTTTAAGGCTTGGGTAAGTCATACAGACAGATCAGATATAAATTAAGACACTCGGGGGATTCCCAGTGCTCACATTTACTCGCACCTTTTGAAATGAATGGGTGATTTTTGAACATTTAAAATGTCCACGTAGATGAATAGACTTTAAGTTAGAGGTAATATTTCGTGATAAACAACGTTTATAAACGGGTTTAGATTTGAAGCGGTTCAAAGTGAAATAAATAACGTAGTTAGGCAAATAGCCCCTTCCTATTTATTAGCTGCGGAATTTATTATTATTTTTTTAAACTTGGATTTATCCTATACATAAATTAGTCTCACGCAAGGGACATCCATATAGTTGCTCCCCTGTGAATGACTCTCTAAGTGGTATCGAGGACGATAAGTTATATTATTATTATTGTCCATGGCAAAGCATAAAAATATACAATTCTTTTCATGGAGAGAGTCTAAATAAGAGGAGTGATAGGAGTGACTTAAGCAATGTCAGAGAGTTTATGGGGTAAGTTGAAAATCAAGGCCTTGCTGCATCTGGAATCTGCAATCGTCAGGTTATCTGCATTTTAATTTCCTTTCAAAATGTCCTCAATTATTTCTTTTCATTGCTACATTGAAATTCGGGTGGCATGTTCTCAAATGATTTCCTTCCCACATTCTTTTCACCTAACTCTTGTAACAGCCATCCACTTGGTAAGAAGGTATGTCAGTTTGTGGAAAACGAAAACAGTGGTTAAACTGACCAATTATCTGAACTATATGTCGCCTATGAAATGTGTGGAAATAAAGTAAATTTGGTTATATTGAATAAAAAGGGATGCACTTAGAAGTAAAGTTCGCGAAAATTCCGGGATTATTGACCATTAATGAACCCAGAAAAGTTGACAAATTACTCTAACATATTCTGCTGACAAACTCTCAAACATGGTCTCGTTCGAAACGAAATAAGTTTGTCGTTCATCTCAGCTCCCTTGGTGAACATTATGCAAAACAATCAGATATAAATTTAAACATTACACAACTGCCGAAACATAGAAAACTGACACTATAGGAAAAAGGAATGGGGGAAAAATTGAAAACTTCGAAAAGTCCTGGAGCTAATGGCTTACAACCTGAACGCATTAAGTTGGACGAATTATCGCCAAAAACCTACTTACTGAAATTCATTACAAAATATTGGCAGGGCAGAATTCCTATAACCCTATTCTGGATGGAAGTAATCAGTATTTACAAAGTAAGTGAGTAAGAACTGATCTAGCTACCTATCGTAGTATTTTCTTATTTGGAACATTGAGAAATTATCAGTATTGGTGGTCTATGCAAGTCGCAGTTTATATATAACTGAATGATGTTTAATATGGATTTCGTGTTGGAATGTCCACAGAACAGGTGATCATTGCTGTACGAACAGTAATTTAGGGAGCTGTGGTACAATACATTTCTTTGTTGACTTAAGGAAGGTTTTTGATGGTCAAGGATTCATCACCATCCCTACGATTGTGTCAAGAATGTGTGAACTAAAGCTGTTCTGGAATATAGTCAACTGCATAATTTAACTCCTAGATGTCTCAAAAGACCACATAAGAGACTCAAGTGACGTATTCTCTATGAAAAGAGGCATCAAACAAGGAGAGCTCTATACTCTATAACATAGTTATATTGAAGGAAGTCTATTCAATCTGTGAAGAATTCAAGCTCAGATTCTTGAGTTCTGCAGGATGCGAGTGACCACTTGAGCATCTATAATATGCAGATGATTTATTTTTTATTACTAATTCGATAAGACATTCTGAAAAAATCCTACGGAGATGTAATTTAATAACAGACAAATATCTCATAGAAATGCTGTATAAAAACAGTCTTGGTGTACATAGGTTCAGATCTAGAATAGCAATATCTTCAATTAGATGACCACAGGATTAATCTTGGCTCTCTTGTGAATGATAAAAGCCTAGCAGATGATAAGTTAACTCTGCCGTGATATACTGGGGACTACACATAGACAATGGATAAATGGGATGGATTTGAAGATAGAGGGAAGTCAATCATATTCCGATTTTCATGTCTCAAAGGTGGTTTATGATGTGGCCAGACTCTGGCGGCCTAGACATCATACATATCACGCAGAAAACGGATTCTAAAGTACTTACGCTGTTTCAGTATTTGCGTGGTTATCTGCACCACCAAGGACACTGGTACAAAGTCCATGGACATATACCCAGTGTCTGCTCTAACATATTGTTGTTCTCTATAATGAGGGTAATGGATTACATAATCCCGTATAGATTTTCTCTCACGATTATGTATTGTGATTTTTTGCGTTGCCATGATTAAATGTGAGTCTGATGTATTGAAAATAACTTATTCATTTTATTCGATAAATTGTCCTTCGATCAAACTGGACAAAAATGTTTCGTTACTCGCAGGACACTTTGATTATTCTTTCTTGAGTTTTTAGCTCTTCGTTTACCTGAATACTTCGCTGAAAATTATTCTGATTTATCGCTGACATAATTTTTAGCCACATTTGCTTCTAAGATGTTAAGTTACACGCCACCTTCAATTTGAGATTTTCAATAACATAGTGTTGTTCAATCAGTACATTCAAGACACTTCCGTGATCACTTTTAATGATGATAATGAGCTTTCCTAAAGAAGATTTCATTTAGCATAACTAAACTGAGGCTATCCGTGACTACATTAAGTGGTTAAATTTATGATATTATTTTCGTCTGCTCCGTTTAAACAGGGTGAATTTTAATGTCATATTTAGGCTGAATATTATTTTCCTTATCGTATTTGTTGACATGTTTTGACTAATTTGACTAACGAATAATTATTAAAATACTTTTTTTATTTTGTAGATTTATGTGATATTGGTTCTGCTGATAGTATCCACGGCTGTGACAATTTTCCTGCCAATAATCTTTGAAGTCGTGAACTGCTATCGTCTGATACGAGCGAAAACACTTCCTAGCGATCGGCAACAAATTCTTCCCCGCATCGAATACTCTGAACATCAAGATGATATCGAAATGGAGGTATCCCCTCGATTTGAGGACTGAAATATCGAAGGCAAAATTATGAAGTGTAAGCTGGAATCTTATCAGTAGTATTTGCTCTTGTAATTTGCGATCGGCATCAATTCATAAAAGAATATAGTTTTTTTCAAAAACATCGTTTACAGCCTTTATTTTTAGTTGTTTAGGAGGTGAAAATTTGACAATATTTTATATATTAGCTGAGCAATACCTACCGTTTTCTCCCACCAACAAGCAATAAAATTAATTCAATGTAATGAACCTGCATTTCTATTTCAGAAGCTTCAGCTATGTGCCGATAATTGTGCTATTCCTCATGACTAAGCAAAAATGTATCATTTTTAATCATGGGAAGCCTCCAAAAGTAGAAGGGGATTGGGTAAGGTCGAGGATAAAATCTGGACACCAAAAGATTGGTAATTTATATGAAGATTGAATTTATCGGATTTTACTTAGTGGATAGGGTTCATTCAACAGTGTTCACTATTTCAATTTTAGCATTTTTTCTTGAGTCTCTAAGTGAGTAAATGTCCACGATGTTTAGAGCTTATTCACCAATTAATTAACTTGTGTGGTTGATTATACCATCTCGATGAAAAGCGGGGCTAACTCATGTTCATTTAATAATTTTATCAATGAAAATGGTCCACTATAGGTAAGTAATATTATATTTATATCAGTTAATAATGAAGTTAATTTAATTTTAAAGAGTACTGGTGATAAATACCAACTATATTAAAACAAAGATTTAGAAAACCCTGAGCATAGATACTTGACCTATCAAGATTCAGTCATTCAATGGAAGTGTTCTAGTGAGAATATTTGAATTTTGGTATTTCAAGACTTCTAATAAAAAAAGAATTTTTTCCTATAGAAATTGAATTGACATTGCTATTTCAAAAGACAAGGGATTTTATCGTGAATAAAATTAAACTCATATGGGCTGTCGTTTTTCTTAGAATTTAATATAAATCGGTCATTTTAGGGATGGCTACCATAACTAGAATTTCTTTTCTTGAAGCCGCAATGTACTCTATTAATTTATTTTATGTATTCAGAGTTCGCTTAAAAATATTATATTTCTAATTTAGTATAATCATAATGAAATATTGAGAACGACCTTAAAAGAAGGTTATCTATTTTATTTTTTGTTCTGTTGTTGTTTTGTTAAGAGCTAAAATCAAAAAATAATAGAGAGAAACAGAATTAGGTCACAAATTTATATGCACTTTCCAAAATCTCTGACACGCTTAGGCGTGGTTTTGATGGCCACAGTGCATTAACCGGGTTAAGAGAGGAAGACGGCCATTAGAGGAAATTGAAACTAAGTTAAAGATCTAATGAAATATTGAAGTAGTGCTACTCATATGTTCATATTTAATCGAATATATTATCAGATCGCAATGATGGTTAAGGAAACAGTATAGGAAAGAAAAGGGTGTAGGTTGCATTCTTATGCCTCCCCCTAAATTGAGTAACCTTTTTCTAAAGTTCTCCATTTCTTCCTTTTAGATTACTTTGGAGAACTTGTGAGAAACTGTGATAGCACTTCGAAATATGTCTATATTTCATCACCGACATTGACATGTTTTTCCTTTTAATGACAATTTGGGAGAAAAATGGTTCGTCTTGCGTGACTTTCTTTATGAGGGGCGATAAATGGTTTTAACTGAGGATGTGGTTTCCTAAGCTTTTTCTTCCTTGTAGTAAACAGTCAACGCCCAAAAGAGGCAAACTAAGTGGCGTTAAAGCACTTAGCTAAAGGCAGTAATTTTATGATATTTGAAGTCCGTTAGAGATTCATATTTAAGTTTGTAATATTTTGTTGAATTCATTAATTTTTTTAAGGGAAGGACTATCAGTTCAAAAAACACATGATTTTATTCAAAATCAAACAAATATGGTAAAATTTGAATTTGTCAGTCAATAAGCTCGTTTCCGTGACAATAAGCATGCTGTCTGTGTCATGACTAAGTCAACCAGTACGAAATTGAAGTGTGAAAAACATCTTTCGCCGCCTTCGGTTTATACTTCTTACTACTAGATTGGATGCTAACTGATTGTTTGACGTTGCTAAAGCCCCATCCCAGAACTGCTCAGCCACTAGTCTCAATGGTAGTCGAAAGAAAGGCTGAATACGTCTTTTGATAGGTGCGATTATTGGATCTATGTCCTATGGGAGGACGTTTACAAAAGAATATTAATCGACTGTAGATCAGGATTGAGGCCAGCCCTTTTGAAAGCGTAACCTTGTTATCAAATCAATTTTTAACTGGGTGAAAATGTATCTTTGAACTGAGTAGATTTTCTAACCTGAAACTTATGGCTAGATCATTCAAAATAAACAGAATTATGTAAAGTGAAGTCGATATATCCATCCAAATAAAAATGTTTAGATGAGAGCGAAACTTAAGATCAATATTTGAACTTTAGAATACATGTAAACTTAGGAACAGAAGTCCTAATAAGGTTTAGTTCCTTTAATTGTGTTAAATGAATATATTTGAATCAAGATTGATAGCATCTTGACTCTATAAAAACCCTGAAACCCATTTAGCTAGACACCGGCCCTTGCATTTAGGTTGACTCGTAATTGAGTACTGAAATACGGAAATATTCAATATTAAATTGCATAAACATATTAATTTTTACTTGGATACATCACCCATCAAACAGAAGGGAGGTAGAAAAATATTGTAAAAAGATATAAATATAATTCGACAAATGTTTCTCTGTCGAAAGTGAATAAATCTCTCGATAATGCTGGGTTTCAATTTATATCAATATCATCTAAGGTCATAATTTGTGACAAATCCGTAGGTAAAAGAATTGGATTCTAGTAATTGATCACAATCAAATAGTTACTTTTTAATACAAGTAGAAAAGGTGAAACAGATAATTTCAAATAGATAGAAGAATGAAATTTGCAAAACCTAGTACTAGTTTTTCACAAAATGATTAAATCGAAATGCTTGTAAAGTAGCCAGACTTTACAAGAGATGTTTTTAACTTTACTTACGCCTGATTTTTGACTAATTAGTTTAACCTAATTACCTGGAATAATAACCAGTAAAAAAATAATTTCCAATTGACTTCAATCTTTATTATTCTACGTTTACTGAAAATAAGCTTTGAAGTCCCTGGCACGGCTTATTTCTAATAGAAAAATAGTAAATGTTAGTTTTCCCGTGAAGCCGGATTTTCAAGATCTTTTGACATCATTCTGAAAAAATGTCCTATTTCCACCCTAAAAACCAACTCTAAACGATCTAAAAGGTCAGGTGGACAAGATAATACCTAATCTAAACTATTAAATTGCAAATCACTATTGGAATTCGTTATATATAATAATCTGGATTTCCAAGGCATTAGTACCTGAAATAGTGAACAATATGCATTAAGTAAAGTGCGGACATGTTAACTTATTCAGAATTGAATTGGAATCAAGACGTTTTGCTGTATTGACGTTATTATCTACTTCATCCTTTATTAAACAGTTTTTCTGTTTCTCTTGTTTAGGGACCTTGCCTTTACTAGACATTGTAAATTTTCTTTGCTATGGTAGCACCATTAACAACCTGTTGCAATAGAGTTCTTTCGAATCAGGTGGTACTTATCTTGAAATCATTTGATTTTAAAGATAATTTATTAGTATTGAGTAACATAAAAATGTTCTTTTGGTAGTGATTTGAATTAAAAAACAAAATTTTTTTATGCTCGCTATTTTAAAATATTCGCATCGGAAAGTCACGTCACTGAGGCTTGGGGAGAGGGTGATAGATAGCGTGTCCGAGTGTTTGAGCTCATCAAAATAACCGTCCAAAACCAATTTCTTCCCAAGTCATTTATTTGAAAAAAAGCACTTGACTTTAAGTGGAAAACATTGCTACTGGCCATTAGAATAACTCGTACGGAAATAATATTTGATAATGGCGTCACTCCAACATCGAAAATTCCATCAATTACCATTATTATTGCCAAGGGGTTGAACAAAATTCATAGTGCGTAAAATTGTAGCAGCTCCGTTTGAATTTGCAGAGGACTATTAGAAGATGAGGATCCGTTATCACAAAATTAATATTACTATTGCCCTTGCCATAACAAAGCAAAGCGTTTGCATATTCAGGTCAGGAGGAAGTATCTGAATGGGGAAAAATAGGATAAAACCTAATAAGTGAATAAATGGAGTGGGGCAGTAGTAGATATTAAGGTCGGGATATTAAGGAACATTTTTATCTGAACCCTGGATGCATTGAGTTGCCGGTTTTTCAAGGTAAAGTATAGTTCACCGTACACTTTTTAAGTTCTCTAAAGTTAAAATTTAATGATTTTTCACCTTGTTTTATAGATAGATACATGTCCTGTTAAATTAGTTGAGCTGTCGATGATGTCGTCTCGATTCATTTATTATTTATATTGCTAAAAAGGCGTTTAGATGAAAATAGTAGATCTCACTAGAGTTCGCTCAAGGTGAACTCCATTCATGAGATATTTCAGGGTGCGATCGCAACTCAGTATCGATAGGTTTGGGAAAACAAAAATTAATTGGAATGGTTTAATGACACGATGGAGAATCCCGGAAATATTTAGAATGATTGAAACATATAAGAGAGGAGTTATGATGGGATGTATTTTGACATGACAATGTTCGTATGAAGATAGCATCGTGATCTCATTACACCAACTGATAAGTCGACGAAACAAGGTTTTTACAGCATCCTGGTCACTGATAAGCTATCTGTAAAAAACAATACTCAAACCTTAGTAAGGGTCAGTTATGTCCAATTCGTGAAATTTTAATTCGAAAATAAGTGTTAATTAGCATATTTGTTCCATATAATAAATACTTATCAAATTTATACTAGATAATTGATATAAGTTAAATAATTTTTTCATACATTTTATTGTATTCAATACTAATATCTGCTAATATTTATCTAGAAATCATTTCTTATGTTTTAGAATCAGGAAGTTTAATGGTGTTTATTCAAGCTAAACGAAAACTAACAATCAAGATTGTTTCTCACTTGTCGGATGAAAACATCATTATGGAAACTAAGGAAACCATTTGGACCGAACATAATGGGGCTTTATTTCATTGGCTAACCTAAATATTTTAAAGGGTGTTTTCTATAACCATATAAGTTTCCGATTTAAAATTTTGATTGCGTAAATTTTTAACTTGAGCAGAAGTAGTCGAACACTTAAAATGTCACTTAAGTGGATTGATGCCTTTTTGTTAGTCCTCTTTTATCCTGTAATGATACTCTTCATCAATCTTATCATTTGGATGTATAAAAAAAAGGTTCTTAAACAAGTGAGGATCTTCATAATACCCATTGAATGTATATTTTATTTTTATTCAAGTATTTTATGAATAAATTGATGTCATTTATTAATAAATAAATAAATAACTGCATATGTACTCTTTTAATTTTGAAGTCGAAAGATGATATCCAAATGTTTCCCAATTTCGGGATTACCACAATCGCTTTAGCAATGCATTCTACCGGGGCTTCTGCACTTACGGTCAGCAGTTATGCAGCTGCCCAGGTAAAATTGAATTGTCGGTTAATCAACTACCTAAAATTACAATCTAAAGTGGGAAAATTCGCGGTGTAAAGTCGTTTGTTCAAGCAAAAAACTTTATAATTATATAAATATTTGCACTACATAATGTTATAATTGATGAAAATATTTAAAATCATAATGACTAAGAATTAAAATGCACTCTAAATGGCACATAATAATTTGAAGTCACATTATTTAAAATTTTTCATTATAGAACGGATTAACCGGCCCCGTTTGGTATCTAGTTGGAGCAGCAACACCCATTAGCATGATGGGAATTTTAGTCACTCAGTACAGATCAAAGGCACCAGGTGGTGAAACTTTTCCTCAATTTATGCTAGCTCGTTTTGGAAAGAGAGTTCATTTGCTCTTCTGCTGTCTTACAATTATCAACAATATGGCGATCATCTCTGCTGTGGTTAATAGTAAGTTATTTTTGTAAAGGTAATTTAAAGTGTGTATTTCCAACTAAAGAGAGAAAGTTCAAAGAATAATATAATCCCATTATAATTTCTCTCCATTGGTCTATAAAGTATATATGGAAAAATACTTAAAAACTGATTTGTAAAATTGCAATAGATATGATAAAATCTGGTCTCTAAATTAGATGTATGTGCAAGTCTCTAGCTCAATGCGTTACTTAATTACATCCGTCTCAAAGTCATTAAAAAGTGATTAAATAAGTAATCATTTAAAATTTGATGAAGATTTGTTTATAAAAATGTAAATACGGTTTTGAATATATTTTTTTCGTTTCTGATATTTAAAATGCCATTAAATTTCAAATTGATTGCAAAAAATTTTGAACATGATTTCAAATAAGTAAATAGTCAAAATTATCCAAAAACTCATATTTTATCATTTTTTGTTGTTATTTACTCAACAGCTGGATGCAAATTTTACTCTGTTATCTCGGCAGATGTGACTTTTGAACTTGCGTGGATTGTTACAGTGATTGTGGCGGAGATATGTGCAACCGTTGGAACAATTAAGCACCTCATTCCTTTTAGCTACATTATGTTCGTCTACTTTCAGTTTGTTGCTATGGTCATTGCCATCAAGGTATTCATGTTTGACCCAACAAACACCATGGGTAAGATATATAATAATTTTGAACTGCTTTCTTGTTTAGGATCATTTAAAAAGATTTACGACGCTATAGTTCTTGCTGATAGCAACATTACAGAAGTGTCGTCAAGGCGCCTCACTATGAGAAGCTATTTGGCCATGAACATGGGAATAAGCAAACTGTTGGGTGAGAAATTGCTTTATCTTATTTCTCTACAGCTCAAACTTGTGAGATAGTTTTCGACCAATCAATATGGGATACATATGCTTACTTTGTGCCAGGAGAAGAAGGTTGGGGCACGCTGGTGACCGTATTGATTTGGTGCTCATTCCCTCTCGTATTCGGCACGAGCTGTGGTTTCGGAAGTATACTACTTCAAATGTCAAATAATGGTATCTCTCCTGACAGTAAGCATTGAATAAATGTCATCTCTCTACTAAATACAAAATAAGTAACAAATATGTTTTCAATTCAGAGGTTCCAACTGTGGAGATAGCAAAATCAATTTTGGGCCACGACGGTCTTTTTGTACTCTTCTCCCTTTACGCATTTATGGTAACCACAGCTACAACTTTGAAAATATTTTCGATTACAAAAGTGCTAACGATGGATTTATACGCTGTTCATCTGAGGGTAGGCTTTATCGTAAATCTTCTCTCTCTCTCTTTTCTTTTTGATAGCCTTTTAGAGTTTGTTTTGATGTCAACTGCTGTACGTTCTGCGGAAAATCTAAAGATGATCAAACTCGGCCAAAAGATAAGTGTCAGTGTTGTGATCCTGAAGAATGTATTCAATGCCAGGAAGATAAGAAGTAAATATTGACAAGTTTGATTTCAATGTACGTCTGTTTTAGAGCTGAAAGGATTGGCTACCAGGATTATGCGATCACTTGCCCTATTCACAGTCCCTACCTAAGATACACCAAAGCTTTAAGAAATATTCACAGATCTTCGGTTCTTTTGGTTCTCTGTGTTGTTGTTCCGATAGGACTGATTATAAATTACTTTGAAGTAAGCGGCAAGTTACTGGTTTCCTTCATTTAATTTTGAGCCGCTTTTCTGACGGGGAAGTACCCCCGCTTTGAGTCTGTTTAATTATGGAGCCACAAAACTTCATTAGAGAAATTCTATTGCGAAAGTCGACAACATCTGGAGCAAATTCTTTTAACACTTGTCGTTAGTGGATACGGTTGGTTAAGCGGATGAATCACTTATGTAACCTGCTCCTGAAACCATCCTATTATCTAACTTACATGGATGACTAACAATGTTATGAAGTGCGACATTAGTCTCTATCCCCAAGACACTTTTATTGTCCACCATAAGTGATAACTTTAGGATCCTTTAAATAAAAGCTGAACAAAATTTTTCTTTGCTTTTTCGGTTAGATATGTGAGTTGCTCTTCAGTGAACTACCGAAGAACTGCACTATTGGAGGATTGGGTAGCTTTATTTTGGCTCTTTATTGGAAGAAATTAACGGAGCCTGCTGTTTTTATTGGAACATTGATAAGTTCTCTTCTCGCAATAATAACATGGACTATTCTTACCTTACTTAAGGTCCATACTTCGTTCAAAACAGGTAATTTTCAGTTGTTTATCACTTTAAATTACACTGATATCCCTGTATAATTGCTTCAAAATGTATTCAAGCTTTGTTCACAAAGTTTCAAGAAGTCCACCTCCTGTCTAAATTAAATACAGCTTTTTCAGTTGCTAATTTGCCCTAATTATTAATCTTTGATAGAAAGTGCCCTTTTCTGAACTTGGCGGCACATGCCCACTTGACCAAAGAGTAATAAATAATTTTATCGATCGAGTTTTTTTCGTCATTAATAAAATATTAGCTTTTCGACCTCTTGTTTAAAATGGCTCAAAGTTGGCTAAGTTCCTAAACTTTTAAGAGCATGCGAGTTTTCTTGCATAAAATGTATTTTTTTTAATTATTTCACATTAGAACTCTTTAATTGCGGTAAATTTGATTGTGATAATGAAAAATAAGAATGCAATACAATTACGAAATAGGTAATTTAGAGATTAATAAGGTTACAGTAGCTTAACGATTCTGGGTAAAAATAAATATATTTGACGTCTTAATTTCAGATGACGATTTAATTGATGCCTATGCCAGTGGAGTTGGTCTTGTGAGCAGTTTTATCCTGCCAGTGCTTATAACTTTCTTACCTTTGCGCAAGAAATCTCGCGTATATGATGGAAGAAAACCTGAACTGACTTGGCAACGAACTTTAGATCTCGGAAATCCGGTTAAACCATGGACCCGAACTTATTCACAGTATGCTATAATTACTTTAAACTCTTTCTTTTTCTTAGGGTTTTCCAGATTTCCCTCTCAACCTTTGGTCTTATTTCCTTGGAAGATGTTATGAAAGCTATGAAACCAGCTAGGCTTGTTGCTTATATAGAAAACGGAGTTTATTTTGGAATTATCGCTATCCTGTTGGGCTTTGGGTGCATTCCAGCCGTGTTCACTTTGACTGATTTCACGGCATGGGTAAACAGTCATTGTAGTCTCTCCAGTAAAATATATTCTTTACCGCATTTGAGTAACAATAACATTTTAACAGTATTGTTATTTAATATAGTAATTTATTTGTTCATTATTGATTATTATTTGTTATGTTTTCATGAATTCTTGTTAGTAAATCAAATATTTTGCATTTAAAATCATTTTAAGGTATATTTTAACTTTTTTTGACTTAAACACTTAAGTCATCAAAACATTGCTTAATATTCTCACAATTATTTACATTTATTCGTGTATTTATTTGTGGTAATGTGTGTTTTTATTGATATTTTTCAAATTTAGATTGCTTTCCTATTCGTCTGGCTTCTCTTATCAATTTTGGCAGCGCTCACTCTGCCCATTTTCAGCCACTTCTTTGTGATGAAGCGCTTCAAAATTTCTCTGAAAATGCCTTCACTCCCACATATCCGACCACCAAAAATCTCCATCGAGAATGATAGTCAGTGAGAGGAGGTAAAGAATTTTCAAACTTACTCAAGAGATTTTCAAAAGACAACCCAATATCAAATTTGCCTTTGTTATTTTGATGAAGGCTATTTACTTATAAGAAATCATAATACAAGAATATTTTTAACTTTATTTAATTAACTGCTAATCTTGTAATGTAATTCATTGAAACAATTTCCATAAAATAATGAGTCAATCTGGTCAAAGATTAGAACTTGAATCCCCATTAAAACAATAATACAGCCAGGTGTTAAAGCCTAGAATCCCTTAATTTTTTACTGTCTAAAGCCTCTTCTAAACATTTGCAAGGGAAAATAGGAAATTAGATTTTTATTTTTTAAATTTATCTGTTACAATTCTAAAATAGTGATGGGAATCATTGAATTATAAGTCTTCTTCTTCTTCCTGCCTGGTATGAGTAATTGAAACAACGTGTGCCCCACCCAGCCATAAAATTTGTGACACGGACGCCTTTACAATATTAAATAGAACATTCTCTATTCACAACATCCAGGTTGGGAACCAGGGATGTGAGAGAGGGGACAAAATTTGAGATGGAATAGTCCGTCTACCCCGTATTTTAAAATAAGCTCGCATACTGAGAATGAAAAATAAAGATTCCAATGTGATAGACCATAATATCCAGTTTCATCTTGAGTGTTATCTTTATCTCTCATACAGTCGCTAATACTGATGAATTATGTGAAGATGATGAAAATTTCAGGCTAATTTGACTATGCACTTGACAGTTACCATTTCACGCTCGTATGCCACAACCAAACTGCTTACCTCTTTATCTCTCACAACCTTTTACTTTAAATCCTCAATCTGGATTTTTTTAAGCTTCTGAATATCCATTCTCCGTTCTTCTCTGTGCATTATTAAGCATTTAATATAATTGAGTAGAATGGGAATACATCGGGAATTGAACATTATATAAAAAGGAATTGCAGGTAAACTCTGTCTTTCAGTCATATTTTAAGAGAATCTTCAGGATTAGCAATTTATTTTGATAATTTAAATTAAGCAGATAATAGAGCGATTAAGATATCGCAAAACTTGGATCCAGTAGGTACTTATACCTCATCTGTATGAGAAGCTTGCGATGGTTAAAAATGCCTTATTATTAAACTTTAAAAGACTAATTACTTGTGACCTTTTGCCACATAATTAAAGAATTTTCAGTTTAAACAATAAACTAGCGAGCTTGATAAGCTTGTATTTTTAAAAGAATTCTGTGCTCATAAAATTAAATTTTCTTTTAATAATATTGAAAAAGACGGAATTGCTTTTATTGACCCAATTCATTTAAAAGTAGTTTATATTTGTTTCAATTACGTCTGAATTAAAAAAGCGAAAATATCAGCAAATAATGAAAAACGTTTAATACAACGAAAAAATTCTCATTTGAATGATTAATCTTATTAAATTACATCCTTTACTCAATAGAGAATGAATTAGTTTGCCCCATTTACATTAATTTACTTCGTTATCAACCGTTTATTGAATTCAACTACTAACAACAGGAATAAAGAGTCCCGTCAGTCCTTATTCAACAGCAGCGATTTTAAATTGATTCAACACATCTTCCAGCTGACTTTTCAGTTGATCATGGCTCTTTCGAAGAAAATTGATATCTTCTTCAGCTCTGCGAGTGAATGCGGCTAATCGACTAGCCTCTTTATCTTCCACAGTTTTGCATTTCAGCGTTTCAATCTGAATATTCTTCTCCAGTTCTGCAATCTCTTTTTCCAGTTGAGCTATTTTTGTTGACTGATGGCTACGATCTACTTCGCGGGCTAGAGATTTTTGTGCACCAAAAACTACACCAGATATATAGATGGATTGGAGAGCGGAAATGGTTGTTTGAATTTCGTTTCGAACTCTAAGAAGTAGGAGGCCCTGTTCGGCACATTCGATAGTCAGCTGGCGAATTATCTCATCGAATACCTAAAAAAATACACAAAAAACTTGCCATTTATTTATGTCCGAGTTAGCCAGCCACAAATAAGTGCGCGCTGTATATACAGTAACTTAAGCATGGACCAATACCGATTTGACTAACATGCATAATAATAAGAGATATGTGAATGCTTCCCACATGTAGCGTGAAACTACTTCTTTCTTGTTTGCTTAGTACATTTTATACCCACCATAAGATACCCTTTATTACTGATGTATGCCGTTGTTACTAATTATAATTTCCAAGCCTATCTAGAGAAGTGTTTTTAAACGCTCATCTTAGGTAGAGAATGGAATTATTGGAGCTCCCCTGGTGAGAGACCTGAATTCTGCTACTCTTTATATTAAACAAACTGGACCGGTGCAGTTGGCCATTCCGCTCGCTGGACGTGCGCTAATGGGGATTGAACCCGTGAATTCTGGTATGGCAGACATTCACGGTGACCAATGCGCCACCAACGCACGTACAGCTACTACTACCAAAATATTGTTGCATAAGAGGCTCTAATATGGTAGGCAATTAGGTATGATGAAAAAAACTAACCAAGCTATTGTCTTTTCTTGTTTTAAAAGTTTCATTACCATAAGATAGGAGGGAGATGGAGATGAAGGTTGAATATTTGTGTTGGGAGGAAAGAACAGAGCAAACAGCAGCATTTTGACTAGTGTACAGAAAATATGTCACAGGTATTAGATAACGTAAAACACAGATAACCAAGTTACAATCCGGGGTAAGGATCGTATGTGAAACGAAGATTTGTCAAGTATAAATACTTCAAACAATTTGATTTAATATTTGTTGGGTTACCCCCTTACTAATCGCTTTGTAAATGTGAATATAGAGTAGACACTATCATTCAATCTTATAAACTTGTGTAGTTCTCTCTCTTTTCAAATTAATTTGAACTGATCTGTGGTTAAGATAATGCAAATAAATACATTTTAGAAAGTGAGGTTTAGTCCAATTTCCTATTATAAAACGCAAAAACTAGGCATTTACTAAACTTAACACTGCTAAATATCTCAATCCGCAAGGGTTCTAAGGAGCAAATAATACTTAACCCGTTTGATCTCAAGAAATAACTGAATAATCGGGCTTCACTTCTCATCTCGTTAAAATCTATATTGAAAACAATAAATTTCCTTATTCAACCGATTTTGTTTTGATCAAATGGACATAATGATATAAAACAGTTGCTGATAAGATTCGATTTCTGTCCATAACACAACTTTATAATTAGCATAATTTAATTCCAATTTAACACCCAAGAATATTTTGGAATAGGTTGCTAGGGAGAATCCTAGGATGAGCTTAAAGTACTCTAATGAAATCGCTTCCTAAAATCTCATTGAAAATTTGTTAAAATCGTGAAACCACATAGAAGTCGTAGTAAATAAAAGACCTAAATTTTGTTCATCTAGGTAATTACGGAACACTTTAGGGATTAAATTAACTGTCAACCTAAATAAATAAGTATTAGCTTTTTTACCATATTTATCCGAAAGTCTTCCGCTTCTGCTGTTCTTAAATAATTTATAATTTCCTTATAATTATGGCTTAGAATGGTGAAATTACCAATTCAACCATTTTCTGCGTTAATAAATAATGAAATCGGTACTAGAAATAATTTAAATTAATTAGCTAAATAACTTGGTATAATCAAGTGGACGATTTCTTATATTATTAACCAAGCCCAAGCATTAAATATTTGTCGGAAAGCGGGGTGAATAATTTTGCTTTACCATGCCATAAAGGTATAACTCGGAATACTTAACCACTTTTACATATTTCACTAATAAATAGAAATGGAAAACAAAAATAGGGTTTGGGAATTATTTGAAAGTATTAACTTCACTTGCCTGAGCAAATAGTTCCCTTCTTATTGGACAAATGCCAGTCATCTTTGCTCCACGCGCTTCAAGTAATTCATCCAGTTGTTTGGCGAGTTGAACCACGTCTGCTCTGGTTGCTGGTGTGGATGAGACCTCTTGGATAAAGTGTTCACCTTTTATCTCCATCCTAAGAGGTGGCATTATGCTGGAAAGAATGTTTTCTGATGAAGTAATTTCACAGAATTTCCGTAGGTCTAACGCTGCCGATTCCGCTCTTTTGGTCTTGAGGAAATCTTCTAGTGAAACTCGGATCGGATTATCATATTTTAACAAATTCTTTTCCGGAAATATAAGCTTTTGTTCTTTGCTCATGTTTTAGAAGCTATCTTACATGCAAAAATTTGAATGCGGCCTGGTAATTAAATTTATTGATTGAATAATATGTTCATCGACTGCAAACATGTGTAAGCTAAATTAATCTTTCGCCAAATATGTAAAAATAGATTCTATGTTGTTTAACATAAATATCTTATTCCCCTTATGTAAATACTATGATAGAGTTAAATTAAGAAAAAAATCTAGCAGTGCATTATAACTGATCCATGTGCCCAAGTCGGCTCCACTTCGTTCACGTTTAACGGAAAACATGGAAATTTTGCTTAATGTTTACCAAATTCTAAGATATTACAGTTAAATCAGGTGATTCGTTTTTTGTGTTAAAAATAAGCGAGTAGTAACGCTGGAACAGTTTGTTCTCTCGAAATTAAGGATACTATAATAAAATTATGTTAAAAGGGGATTTAGATCAATAATAAGGATTTTCTAAAGAGAGTATGTAAGATAACATATGCTATATTAAGATTATCACCCAAATCAAATAATAGTTGACAATGACCTTCAAGTGACTTGATTATTAAAGTGCCATTCTGCTGAAAATGTAAAAATTAAGAAGAAATGACTGATTATTCAATAAAATGAAATGTATTTCTTAGTTCCAAATAAGTTTCTATATCACCTGCTTACGTTTTGAAAGAGATTATGTAAGAATATATCCGTCCTGACACTTAAGGCGGGAAGGGAAAGGAAATACACAGCAGAAGAATTTAATTAAAAAGCAAAACACGTCCTTCTCAAAGCAAAATATTCTAAAACTCTAAAAATCTTACATTTGCAATTATATTCTATAACGATTTATCAAATGAGGATTTAAGATTCTGAAGTTAATAGCGAGAACTGTCTATCAGAAACCATCTTAGTAGCTTAAAACGTCTTAAATTCAACATTAGGGGTGGCTTTACTAAATTTTAAGATTTAAGACAGGAATTGAATGCTATATATCAATTTAATTTTCGATTTTAAACTACCATCTGCGTCGCATCTTAGTTAAATACCTAATAATTCGAATATAGTATTACATCGTCAATGATATAAACCATAATATTGCAAGTTGTCCACAGAAATACTACCGTAAATGCGAATTATATACTCAGAACAAGATGTAGAAAGAAGAGAGAAGTCCTTTAACTTGGAGACTGCCTTTTATCAAAGAAAATGAGTTAAAAGGATTGAGATATGAAAGAAACGGATGTTTCATGATCTACAAGCCGATATCCTAACCAAAAAAAGAAAAAAATTAATAGAGTTCAATTTGAACTATGCCTAGTATAATATGATATATATAGTTCGTATAAAAAGAACTATAGAATGAGCGTTATTTTCGATAATAATGGGAAATATATATATAAAGTATTAATTTCATCAAAAGAAAAAATGAAATTATTTCACATTATGTTTTCAGTTGACGTATCCTCTCTTTAGGCTGCGTCTTTCATTAAGACCTTCTTCTTCAAGTTTGCCTGAAGTCCTTCTCTTGGCTCCGCATTCCTCCTTTGTGAGTTATTTATTTTCAGGCATCTATTCGCGTGACTGATGTAGCTTCAGTCTGCTTTTTCCATTTACTTTTTCATTTTTCTATCTCATCAGATCCTAAATGAGCAATTGTCTCGGATACAGTGGATACAGTCTCACTACAAGTCTAATTGACATAATAGCCATCACCAGGTATCTACTGATTCATTTCACCGCCACACTTGATGCCCAACTTTCTGCATTCATTAGCAGGACCCCCTAACGCGATTTTATCATTTTCTTCGAGTATTCTGAGGATTCAACAATGAACATCAGATTGAGAAAGTTATCAAAGTCCACTCAAAAGCACTAGACATTTGAAATGGTTTTCCGAAATTTAGGAAAAATCGCAAGGTTCAAAAACACTATTGATGCGACTAGCATAGGTCATGCAATATTTTTGGTGGGAGGAAGACGATCAAAGCACTTTTCACATTCAGAAGACATTTTACCGGATAAATCAGAAAGTCAAGGCGGTTTCGTCGGAAGTGAGATTAGAAATAGCCTTGGGATGGATGAAACATGAGCCTTTCATTTTCAGCCGTTCCTAACTTCTTTAATAACAATCTAACTGTACATCATCTGGAACATCAGTAATATCGTTTCGGAAAATACCTTCACACATTCAAACGAGTTAGAAGAGGTTTGATCTGCTTCTAGGTCATAGGGAAATTAATTAATTTGCAGATGAATTAGACAAGAAAATAACCAATGCTTCAGTTTTCATTTTCATAAATTTTGAAAATCATTCTTGCAGCGTTATAGATTCTCCTGCTGTCGTGAAGCTCCCGCAGTTTCTCTAGGATAAGCTCAAATTCTTTAATATCCAATCCCATTTTTATAAATATGTTCGAGTTTGAGTTCCTTTTAACCTTTCGTCGCCAACTTCCACGATCTACAAGCCGGTATCTCAATCAGAAGGAGGAAAAACACAAGTTCTCTTTGTTACGCGACAAATCGAACTATATACTGCACGACATGATTCATATAAATTCATATATATAATTTAGGGAATAAGCGGTATTATCAATGATAATGGGAAGAAAACGTAAATTAAATATTAATATCGTCTAGGGTAACTATTTAATGATTTTACATAATTATATTTTTGTCTTGAGGGAATGGCTATCTGACGGGCTAAAATTGAAGCGATGCCGAATATCTGCACAAGTGGAAAGTCAATAGTTGGTTAAAGAATACACCGGAGACAAAACCATTGAATTGTGTTCGGGTGTATTGAAAATAGGATATAATTTTCCCTTCAAATATGAGAAAAGTCGGATTTTATTTTATTGCCAAAATAATTTAAATTTCAGTTAATTTCAGGCGCTCAAAATAAAATACCGTCAGCCATTATTTATGTCTTTTTATCGTCAAACTTATTTGGTATTAGCCAACATAAATCATGTTTTACATGCACTTTACATCAAATATATGATGCACTTTATCACTCTTTAATCCCAATGGGACACTTAGTTCACAATTTAATTTCTTCATTAGGGTTAATTAAGGCCATGGCGCCTAGGGTGTCCTCCTATTGGTTGTGCTAGAGGTCAACTCACGTGTGCGCACCGCTGCGCGGCTGCGCAGCTGGCCGGTAAAGAGGCAGCCAGCTGGACGAATTATAACTGGCTGTTGACTCAGTGCCGAAGCAGAATTTTATTGCGGTTCCCTTGCCCTCGCCTTTGCCATTGCCGCGATGGTCAGTCATAAAACCCGCCTCTCTCGTGTATTTCCTCTCCCCCTGTCAACTAACGCCCGACTGAACTCGTAAAATTTTCTCTCTTTCTACCTCGTCATTTCAAGACTACTGCGGTACAATGTACACGGCTTCTGTTGTGCTTCTGCTCTTTTTCCTTCTTTCTACCTCAAACGCTCTAACAAACCGGACTCTGCTGGACTCAGAATACCCCCTCAGATCGATTCATGAAACCCCAATTAGTCACTGCCTCCCTATTGAAGAACCGTCGTGTCTTGGTCTAGAATACACTCACACTTATCTCCCTAATATTATAGGACTTACTAGCCAATCGGAATCTGCAAAACGAATCCATGATTATGCTCCTTTGTTGAAACTAGGATGTTCAAGCTATCTGGAGTTCTTTCTCTGCTCTGTTTACTTTCCAATGTGTACTGAAAGTATGGGAGAACAGGTCCTGCTTAAGCCCTGTGCGTCTTTCTGCAACCATGTTAAACATCGATGCGCTCCACTGATGTTGAGCTTTAATTTTCCCTGGCCTGATGAATTGGATTGCTCTAGACTTCCTTCGGATAATGAAATGTGTATTAGGCCGCATTCTTTTGAATCAGATAGCCATTTAACTGAAATACCAACACTAATCATCAACGAAACGGAAACAATAACTCCAGAACAACGAAATACTTCTATCTCAAGTGAATTTACAATCAAACAAAAGACAATCGTGAAATACATCCTCGTTGGAGCTGTTTCTCTCAATGCTATGTTTTGTCTTATCTCTGTCAGTCTCTATACATGTAATCGAAATCGATTCCTCCATCCATTGAGACCGCTTGTCTTTCTACCGCAAGCCTGTATGGTAGAAATATCATCGTATCTACCACAATTGCTGTTTAGACGGGATTTTAAGGATGTTATGATGGATCATCGACTCACAAATATAGCCTGTCTAGGACAGTTTGCCCTGGCATATTATGCTCGAACAACAATCGGAATTTGGTTTGTGATTCTATCTCTCTCCTGGTTTCTTTCTGCTTGCAAGAGCTGGGCTCCAGAAGCTATTAAAAGTCTTGAACGATGGCTTCATGCTATTGCTTGGGTTCTACCTCTCTTTCCACCAACATTCCTTCTCATATTCCAAAAAGTTGACATAGACAACCTGACAAACTCCTGTTACATTGGTCATACTAACAAGCTCACATATTTTCTCTTCGTCATTCTACCCGAGGCGTGCTTTATTTTAATTGGAGTTGCTTTTCTCTCATTAACACTTGCATATCTACTGCGAATGCACAGCGAGCTCAAGGGCTTCCGACCTATGCTTCCAAATATGACAATAAAAGCTATGCGGACCCCTGCTAATAGGCGACGCTTATTGAAAGCTATTAACAGAGTCATTTTTACGATTATTCTTGTAGCTGGCCCATTACTACTGGGGGTGATTTGTGATCTATGGCGACATATTGACAATACATCTGGTAAAATATGTATGCGAGTGCTGAAAGTTGCCTCTATTGAGATGGTTGGAATTGGAGCTACCCTAGTCCTCTGGTATAATCATAAAAGTCTTCGAATGCTTTGTCCTTCAAAGAGAAACGCAAAGGCGGCGAGTGGGGTGAATTTCATTCGATTTCAAACTCTCAATCCAGTCACCAAAGGTGAGTTGTAAATCATTCCTAAAAAGCGTCAAAGACTTAAGATATCCTAGAGGTTAATTACCAGTTTTGTGTGTGCGAAATGAACATAAACTGCGTAATCTGGGTCAAGGAAATGCGGTTTGCTCCTGTTTAAGGACACGGTAGAACATGATTCAGAGGTTAACTGGATATGCGCAGCGCTTATGCTAACCACAAATTGACCATGTAGTTTGTAGATTGACAGGCGTTAAGGGGAAATAAACCAGTAAATCTAAGCGCAATTAATTGGTCTTATGAAATACCACTAATGACACACCATCCTGGCTTCTTTTAATATTGAAAAACCATAGAAACATAAAGATACCGGGAGTTCTTAAGGTTAAAGATGACTGCAGGGTTTTATAGGGTAATTATTTGCATTCAACGTTAATCGACAGAATTTTGGTTTAAAGATTTTTCTTTATTTGTTCAAAATTACTTATTTGATTAAGTTGCAAAAGGTGTTTAGTTGAGGACTGGATTTGCTATTAATGTTTATTGGAATATTATTTCGATTTTCACGAGAAAAATCAAAAAAGAATTTACATTTTTTAATGATAAGAAATCCAAACGCTGGAGATATTAATAAATCCTAATCACAGACGAAGAGGAAGGGAATTCTAGTTGAAGTCGGAAACAAAGTCACTAAATCAGGAATCATAATCACTTTTGGCATCGTTTTCATCAGGCCGTCCATTATGTCTAATTACCATTGCTCTTCACGTTATGCTCTCATGTTCCAAGGTTCAAATAATGCCCTAGGTTTTTGATTGAATTTTTATCCACAATGTTCAAATCTTATTAACCTATTCATTGAACTGAGTGGTCAGACTGACCATCTCGGTATTTTTTGCTTTCTTATAACCAAGGGTAGGTAGTTGATCATAACTGCAGTGTCTTTTTCATAGCAGAATACACCAGAATTCACTCAAGAGGAACTATAGTGTAGTATATACAGGAATATAATTGATCTTTCATTTATCTTACTGGCCATATTTGGGGCAAGTTATGACAGTCTATCATGGGACTAAGAGAGTAAGGAGTAATAGTTTTGGTTAATGTTGTAGAAAGTTTGAAAAATTTACCCATAAAGCTTTCATTCTATCATTTTCAACTCTGATCCACCAAATCCAACATGAGCTGTTTCCGAGGCAAGATTTCAGCTTTTAATCCTTATTGCTCATCTTAAAAGGAATAAATGTATATCATGGTTATTACTTGTTCAGTTTCTTTTCTGCAAGTCAAATTTGAATGATACTGTTCTTTTCCATTAAGCATTTAGAGAAGTGCTTGTACGATAAGAATTTTGGCAGACGAAAACTTCTTTTTTGTAAGATTTGAAAACAAAAAGTAGAAGATTTACTTTGTCTATTAGTTTCCTTAGAAACTACCCATTCTTTAATCAAGTTGAAACGACTTCTTAAATCGCTTTTGTTGCCCCTTTTACGTAGAATCGATGAATTCAGTCCTGATCTCTCGTCCGTCTCATTCTCAGCTTACATCAGCAAAATCTTTCAGCCACCTCCCTCTGAACAAATCCATGAATCAAAACAAACCAGGAACTGGTTCCTCATATTCTTCCCAGATCCAATCTCCACTCCAACCACCAATGCAGAGACTAGTGAGTCCTCATAACGAAGCAAAACTCCGAAGTTGGCTGCAAGACACTTTTGATGACAGTCCCCTCACGTCGACTTCCTGCTCATCGCAGTTCGATGGAAATCAAATTCCAGGATTTCGACGAAGTCCTCCTCCTTCCCTAAATAGTCGTTAAGAAAAACTTGCATACACTGATTTTGATTTGAAGATTTATGATGAAAATTATATTTGGTTTATTGATTTATTAACGGACTAAAGTAAAAATTGTAATTTTAAAAACAGTTAATTTGTTGGTTTTTTCTTTAACTAAGCACTGTTTTTGATATATATCTATAAACATTTTATTGGCACTACAGAAAAATACTTTTTATTTTTAACAAGATCTGATAATAAGGAAATTAGGCCAGTCAAATTGTGAACAAATTCTGTGGGTCCTGGAAATTGTCACACCGTTTTTACCATTATTTTAATAAATGGAAACTAAGGATGAAATAAAATAATTCGTTTCCCATTTACTTGATAGATTTTTATAAGAGGTGGGAATTGCCCGGCGAGGCCTCCAAAAATAACTCACACAGAAAATTTTCCTCTTAAATTGAGGCATATTTGAAATTGGATTGAAATTGATCCAGAAATGTCCTATTTCATCATCATGAAACTTGATCTCTCAATTATTTGTATGTGCCTCGGGTTTTATGGAAGAATTTTTTATACAAGAAAGAAGTGTGACACTAATACCACTAATGTACAACTTGAACTTCAGGTAAAAGTTTGTCGGGATGTAAAGCGTGAAGGTGGCTTAATAGGTATAGCTGAGTCAGTGGGAACATGTTCTCGATTCTCATAAGCTGAGATTCCCTTATATGCGCTTTCGATGTGATAAATGGTTATCTAAAGCTAAGGAGGAGATGAGTAAGCAGGACGTGAGTTAAATTAGAGCTTACTAAAAATATGAAGGAGCACGGTAGGTGAAATTCGAATTTCAAACTATAGGATAAATTAAAAGGATCTTTGAACTTGGAGCGAATTTGTATAATAATTTTGTGTTTTAATTTGCTTATGTTTACAGTGGAGCTCATCTGTTATCAATACCAATAAAGGAACCTTCAGAGTATTTGGACGATGAGCCAAATATACCTCTTGCTGTTCTAAAATGAATAAGCGAAAGTTAAGGAAAAACTAAGGGGGCTTTATTATTCCATGCTTGTATTCATTAAATTTATTAAAATACATAGAGCTTGACATCATTAAAGAGACTACAAAAAGTTTACGTCAATAACCAATGTGCATGGTAATTGAAAAGCAGTTCCCTCTTTTCAGAATCACTTAATTTTGTGTATAAGCATTCCCTGCAATTTCTAAAGTATCTCGAGTCACCGTCAAAGAACATGTTCTTGATGGTCATCTCATCGATCTGATCATGTAATTCTTTGAAAATAAATCAGTATTTTTGGTTTTCAAACTTCATAAGATGTTTCAAAACATTTAAACTTTATTTGCAGCTGCTTTTTAATTATCCTTTGGATTAAGCGCCATCAGATTAAGTAATCTAAACAAAAAAAGATGTAATATTCTAATAATTCTTTATTTTAAAAGAAATTAAAAGCTATCTGAAATGGCTCCATTTAGCACGAGATGAAGCTCTGAAGTTTCAAGATCTAGACTTAAAATTATGACTATTATAAAAGTCAAAGCTAAACTTTTTTAAGGAGCAACGCTTAGACTCAAATTTAATGGGTTTTAGTTGGCGCCGATTTAACTAAATGCTTTTAAAGAGCGTTTATCCACATCTTTCTTCGTTAATCTTTTAATTCGCCAAAAGTTAATGCAAAGAGGCTAGCGTAGCTTATAATAAAAGTTATTTCTAAAATTCCTTTTAAAATAATGAGAAATATTTTAAATAGAGATCGCGAAATGTTCCTCTACCACTCGCAATGCGCACGTTCGAACTCCACATGTTTATATCCAATTACCGAAGTGGCTGTACACACTGGGGGACGAGGTACTGCAAATTACTTTAGGATGAATAATGCCGGATCTCTTCTTGGAATAAGAATATTCGCCATTTGATAGATCGCTGCCCTTAAAATCTTGTGTAAATGAGAAAAAACTTTACAATCGCATTAATTAATTTAGTTTTCGATAATAAGAAGCTGGTGATAATTTGCGATAATCGAGAAAGCAGAAAACCTGGTGCTTCTGAGACACAGTTCTCCTAATCTCCTGATTCTCACTTCTATTGCTCTCATTTCCCTCTTAATTAAACTAAATAGAACTATGTTGTTTCGTCATGGGCAATGGTAATAACTACCAGGTTAATTGCCGGTCATTCGAGTTCCTGTAAATCATTTACTTCAATGATTTACAGTTTTAACCTTTTTCATGGAATCTTGATATATTTAGGCCTTGAAGAGCTTTCCTCTAATAAGGTCACTGATGCATATTATAATGCTGGTAATAAAAGATAACAATCTCCCCATCCTAATTTTTATAAATTAAGCCTGATTATACTGCTGCTCCCTCTTATCAGGACATCTTTTGTTCTGCTGCTCTTCCCTTTTTTTTCTTTCCTCTCTTTTACAGACGATGAGCATAATCGCGGCAGAGGGATTTTATTGCCCATATGCGCATGAGACAATGTACCAAAGTAATAAAATTTTGCAGTAAAATAGGCTGCGAGCGGATGAGAGAGAAGTCAAAAATAAGCTTTGATTACCCGAAAGAAGGCGATCGTGGCAAATGCGCCATCAAAAAATGTCTTCTTCTGTGATTTAACCTGAGATGAAGAGGAATTGTTAAAGTTAGCTGAATATGATTAAGAACATTCCATTTTCGAATACTTTGTGCGCTCTTCCCATACTTACTTCAGAGGACCTTTCGCAACCTCCGTAACAGGTCCTGGTACAAAATGGATACAAAGTGACTATGATGTTTTGAAAAAAAGCAGATAGCAGAGAAAAAAGTGGTGGTACAAATGTAGTAATCTTTCTTAATATCAACATATTCTACTTTTAAATACACTTTTGTGCATTTAAACAATCAGCACGGCCTTATAAGAAGACCATTTACTATCCTGTTTCCTCTTCTTCCTCCTACTAATGAAAATAGATATTATTTAACCAGCACTTAATTTTATGCTCCTATTTAATTTTGCCCATGATTCCCAATTCTGATTTATTATTGGGTGGTTCCGTCAGTCTGTGAGACCTTCGGAGAAAGAGAAGGAAAGACAGCTCGAATAAGTGAAAAGGGCTCAAGATATGATATTTCGAACTGAAACGAACTGCGCTCATCCCGCAACTCCCGACGTCTCTCTCCAACCTGCCCATACCTGCCCTGCGGCTATTGAACCAGATTTCCCCTACCCCAACCTGTGCTACCCTTGGTGTCTAATAAATAGCTCTTTAAATTGACCTCGGTTCTTCTGTCCGATCCCGGTGGATCTTATAATAATATATTCCTTTAAAGGAAGCTAAAAAGGGCAACTTCGATAAATAAACGGTAAATCAAGGGGAGATAATAGCTTGAAGGAAAATGTCTGACAATAACGTTTTTCAGACGAAGAATGACTTTCTGTGACTGTCAAATTACTAGTTACTCACATTCTCTATGATAATATTTCAGTTATCGTCCACAAAGCCGTAATGATGCTTTTAGTCCCACTGACGCAAAATCCCTATCTGTGATGTCTAACCGCATTTATCGATTCACCCCTTTCTATAAACGACCCGTTTCATTAAAAAAACACCTGTACTCATGTCTTCACGCGCCTCCTTTCCCAAGCGACTCATAAATTGTCCCTAATCGCACGCAGACACACGTGCCAGTTACCAGCTTACTTGCTTGAATCCTCATCATCATGGTTTGTTCAATACAATTTGGCAACTCCTAGACCGGTGACCTTGGTTCTAGTTAGCTCCAGCAATACGTTGTAACACAACCATTTTAGATTAAAATATTCTAAAGGGTCTTGCCTATGATGATTAGCAGAAAATTTAAATATTTTCTTAACTACCCATCCAAAACATGAAGGACGATTGATTTTTCAAATTGTATGTGAACTAATAAACTAACTAATAAATAAATTTAATAAAATTACTTTTGATATTAGATACATTGTCTAAGAAGTATATTTAGACAAATAGTTATTATGTGAACTTATTGAGGGAAATGTTACTTTAGTAAGAGATGAGACAGGGTAGGTCCTTGGCTTCTAAAATGACAGCACACCCAACAGCTAGAATATAGCAGCCCTATTTTATGGTCTGATGAGAGACGTTAAAAGATGTAATAGAAAAGCTAGACGCAAAGGAAGTCTGCAGCACGGAGCATCAATACTGATAATAAAGTTGAGAGAGTCAGTTCTATTTTCTCACGTCATAAAGCTTAGTCTCAGGAAAATTTCCAAAACTGTTTAATTGCATGTTAGTATTTCCGGAAAGTATCCACACTGTTCTTAGGACAAAATGAAGCGCTTAGAAACTTTTCTAATTATCTGTTCTCGGTAAAATTTAAATCAAATAAAAAAGGCTGTTAACAGTTAACTTAAGAAAGATATTTTATCCTGTGAAAAAATTCGCTCGTAATCTGGGCAGATAGTCGTACGATTTGAATTTTATTAAATCATTGCCTACATGTAGATTGATAAATATAAACAAAATATGTTGCAAAAGACTACAGTGGCAAATAAATAAAGAAAGCCACAAAATATAATAATATAACCACAAAGTGTCAAAGTTAAAATAGCAATATTTTGAACGAAATATTGCAAACATGTTCAATGAAAGTAAAACATTTATTTCCCCATGAATTCAAAATTTTTGAACATCAAAAAGCAAAAATACTTTTAACTTCATCTATGAAGAATAAATTTTCATCATTTCTATAAATTTCTTTTTTTAAAAATCTAAACACGATGTAATGCGCTTTGATTGTATGCTATTGACAGCTTTTAAGTAGGATGACGATTTTAAAATTTATTGAGCTATGTGTAAAAACAACTTCTATCTGCATCTTTCAAAATGGTAATTTAAATAACAATATCAGTTTTGATTATGAAGGTAAATTAAGACTGCTTAGTTTTTATTACTTAATTCCCTTATAGACCACAAATTGAAACAGAATGAAGATGGTAAATTTTGACAAATTCTATGCAAAACCTATTCGATAAAGAAGAAACCATTATAATAGAGATTTATAACTGGAATAATAGGTGCTCTTTGGTTTGAACTTATGCAGACTTTCCGTTCAGTTGTCGAAGACAAAATTTCTCCACACTGAGTTGTTATTGCTGACGGATGTGTCTACTATCTGCCAGGAGCCAGTTTACGTTGGTGAAAATCGCATATATGTGAACAGTGACTCTTGTCGACCTCAAATACCTTGTTTAACATCCAAGAATTCTCATCATTGCAAAAATGTAAGAGATGTTATCCTTAAATTGTATGAAAATTTAGGTTTCATTTTGTCGAAGACGAATTTAAAGTGGATAAGTGGCTCACTGTAAAGCTGCCACCAAACCATCTTATCTTTGCCCTTTAATCTAAACTATATTAATCTATATGTGTTGTGTCAAGCCTCTGTCATTCTAGTCAAATCTAAATGAGTCAAAAACAGAAGTATTCTCTATTACCTTATTACTCTATTTTCTTACTAATTCCGTTTGAAAAGAATGGTTGTAGGATGAATTTTTTGCAATTGAGTATTTGTATGTTAACGTGCAAAACGAATATTATTACGAATAAAAACTGCTGGTGGCACGGAAAAATTAGTACTTTTAGCTTGACCTCTCAACTGCGAAACGCAAGTGTTCTTTAGAATTTTTGTCCGTGCAATCAGTTACCGTTAAAGGCAACAGCGATATGGATCTCTTTGCGCCCCTGCTCAGACTCTTTGGTCCTCCATCTGCAATGGGTAGACATGGGGGATCTCTTCAAAATGCCCTCGCTTCTGGCTTCGGTGGTGCTCTTCTTGGAAGGTAGGACCATTTGAGTCTTTCATTATATATTATTATTACTAATTGCCAGCTTCCCATTTAAAATCTTTTTTTCTAAAAAGTGACAACTTATCAGTGTGATAACTTAAATAAGTACCTCCCCATTTAAGAGTAAGTAATTGATCTTAATCCCCAAAAGAAATGAAAACATCATTAAGTGTTTGAGATGTATCTGTTCGCCTTCGTCTTTTCAAGCCTCACCGCATTGCATAAACTAGCCTTTGAAGGCCACTAGTATCGTAATATACTGCCTTGAGTTTTGCCCAATTATTTCTGATATTCTTTGCATTGATCTTGACGCACATTCCTCTGCAATTGAATGGGTAATTTCTGAACTTCATAATGCCCCGATAACCTGATATGCATTTGTATTGTTCAAACTTCAAAGAACATAGACAACCTCAAAAATAAATGCAACGTAGATTTATATATCACAAATTAGAGAACATTGTTAAAGAGCATCCATGATATATAATGGATCAAACCTACTTTTAGCTTTAGTTTCACCTTACGACTGGTTTTCAAAAAATGAGCGGCATGGTTTGTGCAGTCTTTACATACGTAATGTTACCAATCTGCTTTTGCAGTAATTTTATAGATTTTCCATTCGCGGTTGGCTATTGAGAGAACTTAAGCAATATCAAAGCCTTTTTATCTCACCTTGAAACTCTATAAACGGAAAGTTTAAGTTGTGTTGTTATTTTTTTCAACAAAATGATAGAATTGCATAAAAAATTTTCAGATTATTTATTATTAAATCATTTGATTTAAATAATAATTGATTTCCGTTTGTCGAATTAAAAAAAATTGTTGCAAGGTCTCATTCGGGTCAATTTATTTTTTAGGTCAGGCACAAATATGTATATATATTGATATCTTTTATATTAATACCAATATAGAAAAGTACTATAATTTTCAATCATAAGTTTTAATTTGAACAGGTGAAATTCCAAAAGAGTTAAGTAGGAGTTGAACGAGGGGGAGGGGGGGGGGAGGTTATAGAAATGGTGTAATGAGCTCAAATTGTCAGGACTCATACTAAATTTTACACCTGTAATTATTACATTGCCCACTTCCTCTCAAAGAATAAAAATCATTTTGTAAAGTTTAAACTTTCCAAAGCCCAATTATCATATGCTGATCCTCTAATGTCTTTGTGAAATACGTTATTTAGGGTTTTTTAATTCAAGTTATTGGCTGGTCACACCACCTAGATTCAGGTGGACATTCTTGCAGTCATGAAGATGTAGGTGAGATAATAAACAGCAAATTAAAGAGAGTAATTTTTGCTAAACTACACTGTTATCAGTATATTCTACTGGAAGAGGTTAATCTTATTGATTTTATTGACAAATAATACCTTTTTTATAAATTTAATTTAAATAAAATATAGAGAACCACTTATGTTTGCCTACTGTGGGCCGAAAATAATATTTCTATTAATATTACACGGCTTTGAGACGTTGATGGGAGTTAAAGAACGGGTGCTGTAAAATCAACTTCTGAAAAATAACCAGCAATTTTTGTGTTAAAATGCGAAACTTTCAACTGGCCACTCATCGACAGAAATAAGTGAAAGTATGAAAAATTTGTTTCATAAGATGGTAATTTTTCTTAGGCTGGAGTAATCATGTGTCACTTTTTGTTGAATCCGACAAGAATTGAAAAAAAGGATGATATTAGAATTTTTAATAGAGGTTATTATGACGCTTCTATTTAACTTCAATATTCACAAATCTAATTAAAATATGAGGAAAGAGTAAGCTGCGCCATTGCCTAATTTTTATGGCACTGAGAGAATGTGATATTTTATGTTCCCCATTTCCATATTTTTGAACACTCCCCGAGATAACTGGAAAGACACACACATGTGCGCTTTCGTGAGGGTTTGCCATATTGGTTTCCATTTGAGGAGGGCGTCTCTTGATTAATGCTTTCTAAGATCGTTTTTATAGGAATAATTGTTTTATTATGTACTTATTATGTACTGCCATACATTGACACAATATTTCAAATGTGAGTAAAATGTATAAAAAATGGTGAATAATTACATATAGCTAATTACCTAATTATTAACATTTTCATGACAATTCAAAAATAAATTTTTGAGGTTTTAATAAAAAAAGCTCCTGAGTAAAGTAACAACAAACCAGTCCTCTGAGGTATTAAATGGGAAGGGATCATGAAGTCTGGGCATTAAGAGCATTACTTAATTTGAATTTTGAAAGTATTGATTTGACACTATTCACACAAAGGATACGGTTCTATTTATTGGGTTCTTTGTCCATTATTTCAATATTCGTCTTCTTGGATCCTGATTGCGTTTATGTCCACCATATTCAGAGCTTGCTAATTAGTTGATTTAATTGGTTGATTGGTCATACCACCTTGAGTAGTTAGTAAATTCGTACAACCATGAGCTGTAGATGAGATTAGCAGAGACATTTTAAAACCGTCAAAACTCACTGGAGTTTAGTATAATCCTTTGACTGAAATGAATCGGAAATTAAATTCGTTATCTTTACTTAGTTTATTTTCTCAAAGGTTGCTGTCAACGCTAAACAACCGATTCAAAATCATTCATTTAATTTTCAAAACTAATAAGAAAGATCGTTTTAAATAATAATCTTGTTAAGGATATATTTACTAAGATAAATGACCTTAATTTTTTACTTTAGCACACCATCATGTATGAGGAGAGTAAATAAAAGGGTGTTGCCTGATTAACGTCTTACTTATACTATTAAGAAAGGTAGATTCAATTTGTGCATCTCATAGTCCCTATCAGTAGAGATTTATCAAATCTCATTTTGATAATTTCACGTTCAAGGCTTGAAAAATGATCTGGATGTCGCCCGGTCATATATCAGAGAGATCAATTAAGATTACATTTAAGGACTCGAGTCGATGTGGTAGATGTAAACTCGTCAATATTTCAAAAAATTATAAAGGTTTTGATCCCTTACATTATTTGCGTATTAGGTAAAGAATTTTAAAATTTCGCTTTATGCTATTATAAATTTGCAATATTTAATACTTTCTTCTCAATCTAGAAGTTAATTACAGTCTGTCTTTTCTTTTAGCCATTAAATCAAACATTTTGGATCTATTTTCTTTACTTTATTAATGAAATCTACGACGCACATAAATTGTCACTATTAAAAACCCATCTGGAAATTTTTAAATTTCATTTTAAACTTTCTTTTAATCACCAGTAAAAATTATCAAATTGTTGAACTTATAAGATTATATATACTCAGTATAGAAAACTTGTATTTGTCTCACACTTCTATCACGAAGATGCGCAAAAACCTTGTATTACTGAAAACTTCGAAGCAAATCTTCTAAAAAAGGATTCTTGATAAAAGACCTAAAACTTGTAAGTGCGCATTAAAAAGCCCCTCTCAAGTTGAAATTCTCACGTATAAATCTTTAAACATCGAAGATGCTATGTGATTTGGTCATTCGCATTTTGGCAGAAAGGGGTTTTGGTTAGCCATGTCCGGTCGTTTTCTGCTTTACTTCAGAGCCTATGAAGAAGACCCACAAGATGAAGAAGAGGAAGAGGAATCGAAAGACGGGTAAGATTATTTCATGTTATCCTATACTAAAATGGTTACCTCCTTAGTTTGATAAGATATATTATTTCTAATCGATTATCATGATACTTGGCCTATTTTGTTTTACCTTGTAATTTCCTATCATGACTGATAATTGTTATTCATTTAAATATTTGTATGCCATCTATCATCAAATATTTATTGACTAATGCAACTTTCGTCCCAACCAATACTTCTTCGTAGAAGTATATACAACGTGTGATTATCAATATTCGGTTCTATTTTTTGTATTCATGCAACGCATTCGAAATCTCATAAAATTCTCTGAAATTTTATTTTGTAGCCATCGCATTCCTATTATTTTTATTATTTATCCAAAAAGAGTTAAAAATTAACGATAAATATGCTCACTTCCTTAAGAAATTCATTATTTCCTTGAATTGTGCGCTATTCCATAATTAGGGGTTATGAGAAAACTCTCATCATGGGAAAGTAATAATGTGTCTTACTGAAAGTTATTATCTGAACATACTGAGACACCCAATTCGAGGTTCAGTATTAATAATTAACTATTATTTTGATTTGTATTAATTGGTACATTTCTATTTTAGGGCAGTATGTGGATCGCCACAAGCTGCAGGAAACATTGGGTATGATTCTTAGAAGAGCACATTAGATTGACAATTGAAATGTTAACAGTTTTCAGAAAAATATTAAACAATTCTTACCTTGTATGTGTGACAAAAGCATATAAAACACTGTAGTTTTATTTATAACAAATTAATCCTGTGATATAAAATATGCTTTCAGATTTTAAATCTTTCCAAAAAATATTATGTCGCGGATCTCAAACAGAGTTTATGAATGCTTACTGGATGTTCAGAGTATTAAGCTGCTAACCGTAACCCAACCATTCTATACCGTCAACATGTCAGCCCGTATCCACGAAGTGTTGGAAGACAAGACAATAATTGAATACGTTTTTATGGGTTAGATACGGAAAGGAATGTCCTTAGGAATTTTGATTACAATGTAAAAATTTACCGGATAGCCACCCTTGATTGAGTTCAGCCAACGCGTAAAGTGCAAGAGACCGTATAATTATTGAAGAGGTCACAATCGACTTGAATCACTACAAGATTTTACAACTGTATTTTTGGTTCTTTTAAGCGTCATCTACATGTTATTTTCTTAAGAGTGGGGATCAAGAAAGAACATATGTTTCCACACAAATTTCTGACAAATTTTCCAGCAAACGCTCTCCATTGCCGTGTTCTACATTCTTAACTCGTGTATTACTAATTTAAGAAATCGACTACTTCAGATGCAACCACAGGGTGTATTTTGCTAAATTAATCCCATTTTTCTCAACATGCGTTGTTAGTACATTGAATTGTCTTCAAAATATAGCACTGTTTCTGCATTTCTTGGAATCTTTATCCTGATACTAATCACCACTTTACCTTGTATTCAGCTTTCCTGATTTCCAGTTTTTTGTTATTGTCTTTGCTCATGACAATACAAAAAAGCATTTGAGAAAGCATTTGAATTAACAAACAGTAAACAGGTTCAACAAGAAACAAAATGGGAGATTAGATCATGAACAGTAGTGAGATTTAAACATCAGGATTCCAATAATATTTGAATTATTGAAATATTATTCTCATACAAAATATAACTCATGGTGTAATGCTCTAATTAAATTATTAGGTTCATGAATAAGACTGTGTTCCGACATTCTGAGTTTTTGGCCTATTAATTTAATTCAAATCTGGTCACATTTCAGTTTATTTATATCCTCTTAGAGTCTCAAGCAGGTAGATGAGAGTAGCGACATTTTTAACCTTTCAGTTTTCCCAGTAAATCTTTTCAGGCAAAATCACGCCTTTTTCTTATTGCTACTTGGCTTGAATTAAGGTAACTTGGGAAGATGACAACTTAGCTAGGGTCCCTGACAATAGATCTCTAAGCCGCCTCTCTTTCACAGAAAATTATTTGGGGAGTAATTATTAAGAACAATATCCCACATGTCTGACTTTGAAAGAGGGAAGATTGTTAAAGGTCAAAATTCAATTAGCCTGTTAAATTACAAAATATCAAGTAATCGCACTTATCTAACCATACAAAAATAATATTTGATGTTTCTCTTTGCTAATTAAGTGCACAAAGCACATACAGATTTACTTAGTTTGCCATGATTCTTAGTCTCCATTGATGCAATTTCCATAAATCTCTCTGATGTATCAAAGCTCGGTCACACAAATTAGCTTCTTCACTTATTTCTTCCTTACTAAAAATATCACTTGCAGAAAGGTTTACAATATCACTTAAACTGAGAGCACTGGCACTTAGGAAGGTTTTAACTTTACGGTTTATTTCAAACGCAGATTTGTGCCTGAGCTTACTTCACAACTGGCTTCCAGTTTGATTGGCGGCAGTGGAAGTAGTAGAAAGTAAGATACTTCTGTATTGTGTTTAATCTAATTTCAGAGATCACTGAATTTAAAAAATCCTGAGTATGAGTTTCTTTTACATCTTAATCCCAAATTTATGCCAATTTTAAATGAATTTTCCTTGATTTATTATAATTTTCTTCACTTTCTTTTTTCCAACATTATTAAATCTTTCCTATCCACTGATATATCGAAGTTAAAAATACTTTTATCATTATTAATGTATTTTGAAAATCGTAAATACTTAAAAAAGTGAAGCGCAATGTATTACAAGATACAATTAACTTATTATCTATAAAAATCATTTTCATTTTATTGACATTATTTTTTAAAATCATACGTTCCTTAATTTTAATATTATAATATCATTAAAATAAAATTTCTTTTAGCGGAGGGCAGGATATGTTAGGTCACTTGATCGATATTGCTGCCAAAACAATGTAAGACCTTAGATACCCATAACGAACTTTACTTAACGAACTGCTCAACAACCTACCGACTAACCAACTGCTTTAACTCTAGAATCATTTTTAGCAACTTAACTCATAATTATAAATATTTTACAATTTTATATGTTTTCATTATTATTTATTATATCAGTTCATTTTGTGGTAATTATCGTCGTGTTTTTAGTGATACACTGTTTTGATTGAAGAGGGACTTTAATTCTAAATTGTATACCATTAATGTAACTGATCATTAAAAGTGCTAATTGAAAGGAGATATCGTTATCATTGCGAAAGAAGGTGAGCATAAAGAGGAATTTACATAACCAAAACTGCCAATGCACAGTGATTTGTAATGGAGAGGGAATTCATTTTTCTTTTGCGGGTGATATCAGAAAAAGAAATAAACTGTCTGATGTTCACTGTGCCATTAGTATTGCGCAAATGATTAGCATATCCCGCTGCTAACGATGGTGTTCACGTTAATAAGCTGAAAATTGGAAGTCCTGTAGTCAAGTTGTTTAAATATTAGTCTTCATACTTCTAAGTGTGGAGTCGAAATAAAGATTGAGTGAGTACTTTTTATTGATAGGAAAGTAGGACTGCCGCCTGAAGGTTTGATTTTAATAGAATGTTAAAAAACAGTCGACTTAAATCGAAGTCCACCAAATGGATAAAGCAAATACAGTGAGAGGACGATCACCTACGAAAGTTGTCATTTATTTGATAGGCGAGGGCTTTATTAATACTTACAAAATTGTCAGCAGAGAACTATGCAATCTAACAAGATATTACTCACATTGTAATTAAGCATGCATAGACATTGTGAGGAACATAATAATAACAACAAACTGGGTGGCTGATTTTAACTTACATATGTCAAATTTGTTTAGGTTTTTAAGGGATATTTCTCACTTCCATTCTGTTTGTCATTTCAGTAGGTACCCTTTTGAGATGTATTCAGGCGCAATTATTCACTCTCTATGCTTTCGTGCTATGCAAAAAAGATTGCGTGAATTAAATCCAAGAGTTCATGCCAGTAAAGTCGTAACAATTTTGATAACAGCAATAGAGATTAATTACACTGAGACTATAATGTGTTTGCTCTACAACTGCCTTATACTTAGTTTTATTACATGCTTAATAGCTAATTATGAGTTTTGCTTAAAAAGATTAAAAAGACGTAAGTAGCTGGTTAATGTTGAAGCTTATTCTTAATTTCTACAGATTTGGAGGGAATGTTCAAATGCCGAACATAAATGATGTTAATGGGTAAGTGTTATGATCCTCGGATGCCTAGCTCTATAATAGATAACACGTAAGCTTGATTTGCGTAAATTTTGCACTATTTTTAGCTATTGTAAAAAGCACCAAATCCACCATTTTAGCATGACCAAGACACCGAAATCTTATTTGGTTGGCCATTTCTGAGGCCACTGAACTGTTGATGAGTATATTTTATGAAAATGTAACAGTTTTTCTTGGACGTATAGCTGCCACTATTCTGTGCTCGTCTTACGTAAAAATGCGCAAATAAATCAGATTATTCTCATTGTAGAATAATGACTTATTATTAATATTATATTTTAAACTGTAGTGGGAGTGGATTTGTTGATTCAATACTTTCAATATTTGATTCAAACCATGATGGACTTCTAACCAGATTGGAAGCCAAGAAAGCTGCGTCGCAGTTTGACATTGGATCTCGTGAGCTGAAGGTAATATAAATTCTCACACAAATATCTTTTTTGATTATATATATTTTCATAAGGATTTAACGATCCACAGTTTATTTTTAAGAAAAAACCAGTAGTGTTAATAATCCACGATATATAAACATATACATATTGAGAGAAGTGTGCTAAAACTAGATCACAATTATTTATTGTTAGTAGTGTCACTTATCGTTCTAAATGAGGATTACATAAGCGTTCTGAAATAATAAATAACATTTCAAACGTTTCTTCCATTTCTAAAGTGCATTTCATGAATATTTTTGCGGTCATTGTGTCGTTACCTTATTCAAAGCTGATTCTATTATCATGATTCTGAATAATAAGCACGTTTTGGAGTATTGCGCTCGTTGAAACCTACGAATAAAATTTCAAAATTTTTTATCTAACATTATAATGGTCATTTTATCGGAATTTATGCTTATGCATAATAGGACGAGCACAATGCAATTCAGACAATTTTAAGCAGTTAAATGATTTCGTCGTTCATGCATCAAAGTACTTTTTGCTTTATGGTGACGACCCATTGTTAGAGAATACCAATTTCCAAAGTGTATCAATGACAACTTTTGCCAATTTTAATGAGTTTAATATAGACATGGTTTGCAATATTGATTGGCTGTTAGAAACAAAGGTCTAAATAAAAATTTATGATATATTTTTATGTACTTTATAAAAAATTTACTCAGTGAAATGTACCGAAGTTCATCGATAATATAGCTACCTCATTTCCACTCGTGTTTTATTTTATATCAGTTACTAAATATTTTTTCTGGCATTAGTTTAACATTAAGCTTTAATAACAGTATATCATGTCTATTTCTGGTAGTTAAAGAGAATTATTTTGCATATCCCTGTATTAGAACCTAAAATATTTTGCTGTGAAAGCATTTTTTCGTAAATAATGGTATTTGATACCGAGTTTAAATAACTGAGACAAAGAGCAAAAAATAAAATTTTCTCAAAAGTCTTTCGGTTTTCCATTAAGCATATATCCGAAAAGAACTGCACCGTGAGTAAATCTAAGATTACATAGTTAAGAATAAATTAGAATTGGGTTAAAATCGATAAATTTAAACTCTGGTTATTCTAAATTGCATTAGATTTAGTTATAATGTCCACAAACAATGGGAATCACATAACCGATATTTAATAAGCGTCAATAAAGATTATATCAATAACTTAATACCTCTTAAACCGTGACTTCCCGATCTTCATATTTTAACGATTGTTTTAACCCATGTGATTAATTTAAAACAAACAGGTTTATAAAACCAGATTGACTAATCAGAGAGTTTTTGGAGAAAATGTTTCTCCACTTTTAACCAAAAAGTTAAATGTCCCAAGCGTAAATTAAACACTTGGATGTAAGACATAATTTGTTTGCAAGCATACTAATTATTTCCTTAAAAGGGCAATTGTCACAGTGTTATTAGGTAGCAACTTTATACGATATAATTAAAACTTTCAACTGATTATTATAACCAAATCAAGCATTAAATCAAAACATCAACTTTTAGGATATATTAAAGGGGCTAAATTGTGATAAAAAAACCGAGGAAGTTGCCCTCAGTTCACTGAGTGATCAAATCAAACTCATTTGTGTGGAAAAATTCAAGTAAGCCTTATTATTTTAAATTTTAATACTTTAAATTTTTCATCTGAATAATTCCCTTTTAGCAAAGTACCGCAGGGAAAACGATTAATTCAATAAGATTGCACTGAATAAATTGTTTTATACGCATTATTGGTTTGAGGCCTTTTGAAATAAAACACTCTCTAATGTCATTTAGTTGTACGTATTCGATTTGGCAGATTATAAACAAAAAGACAAATTCAGTAAAACTAATGTAAATAAGATGGCCTTGTTTTAAAATTGTTCTTACAGCTTTCATGAACTTCTATGTAAGGATAAGTAGTAGAAATGTGCTATCAGTACTTCTGAAAGAACGAAATTGATGTCTGTCCTATGAATAAAATTGTCATAGATAGAAGAATGAAGCGGGGTCTGCTAGGACAAAATCTGTGAAGTTTGACAGCTAGATCCAACTGATAAGCAATTTGATAAACTGTTTAACGAACTTATATTTTTGCACTCAGCTAAGTTAAATATGTCTTAGTTAATATTAACCAGTTCTTTTTGAGAATAAGTAAAAAATCAATCAAAACAACATGACCAGCTACTTAATTTAGTCGAATCAGTCAAAAAGCTCTGTACATCGCGGATGTGAAATCATTTGGGAATCACGGGCTTAAATCTACAAATGTATACTTTTGGGGTAATTTGGCATGACGGATTGATCTACACCTATTAAGTGAAATGTGAACTGATGTAATTTAAATGAATTATGCTCTATTTGCTGCATTAAAATTTTTCCCGCTTCTTGTAGGCCTGTGTTGAGTTATTAAGACTACTTTACTGAATCTTGTAATTAGATGTTATCTCATGATTGAAAACAGTTCAGATAATACTTCCGGGAGAATAGCTGTATTTCAATTTAGACTGCTTCTTCGAGCAATTTTACTTCGAAAATTTTAATCAACTTTTATTTTCTAAAAGAATTTTAAACTTTGAGTATGAATTAAATAATTGAACTTGCCGCCTGTACTGCTTGAACCTGATTCCTGATTGCTTCGATTATATATGATATGTACATCTTGAGTTTTGAATCTTCTTTTTGTTCCCACAATTTCTGAGCGTTTTTTAGAGAAATTGATTCCAAATTAAATTTACTTGAAAAACATTTCATGACCTTTATTAGCGTTTCGTCATTTACTTTTTTCGCAGGTGTTTAGATGCTTCTAATCAAAAGTAAATTGTAAGGTTTTCTCTGTTAGTAAAATGCTTTGACGCAAATTAAATTTAGACCATTTACTTTTAAACCGATGAATATTTCTCTATGTAAAAAGTTTAGGTCCCATAGAGAGACGATTATAGCGAATATTTTTAGACAGAATGAGTTCCAGCCATCAGCCTTCAACCACGGATATAGAGAAATCTGACTTAAGTTATAGCAGCTACTCCTCAGCCGTCGCTCTTCATAGGGCAACACTGCTGATTAAAGCTTAATAAATGCTCATTTAAATGTATTTCGGTATTTCTAATAATTGACGGCTGTAAATGATTCTGCTCTGCCTCGAATGGTAATCATAAATAATCAACGAGCCTATTCAGCTCTGCTAGTTTAAACCTTAATTTGCATTATTGCTTTAAAGCTTAGTTAAAAGTAAGAGTGGTGTTACCATACAATATTTTAGCTCGGGCAAAGTTTAAATACGCTTTCTCCACCTGTCCAACAAGCTAGATACGGTTGGTGAAATATGAGAGCATGAAAATGTAGATGAGTAGAAAATCAACTTATCGGCATCACCCAGGCTACCGATCCTCCATCAAAATGAAATTCATTAAGGTCATACAAGTATAAAAAATAAAGAAATGCGAATTTAAGGTCAGGTTACTAAGTTAAGTTCTCCTCTACAATATTGCAATCTTAGTACTTAATACTCCAGATAACAACACTATTGAAATCTCGGCATTCTCCCGCCAAATTCAAATTTTTAATATAAGCATTACCTTTTATTATACACAACCAGAACAACAATGAATAGAAATTGTCAATAAACAATAGGTAAAAAAACCATTACTGTCTCTAAGTTGATAAAGGGTATTAGAGCAATTAATAAACTCAATCAGCTTCATCTGTTTGATCCTAATAATCACATAGCAGTTGTCATGTTTCCTTTCTTTTAACGATTGAAAAAACACTAGGAAGATGTCATATACAAGAATTTCTTTTTATATATTTTTGTCCGAAAAACACTTTACACTTTGTTATTTGTTTCATTTTTTCGGTTATTTAGGAAAGCAGCTTTCAAGCTCTTCTTTAATTGCATGGACAAGGACAAATCAGGCACGCTTTCAATGGATGAAGTAATAGTGGCTGTCCGAGCCTTTAATATGCCAGTTACAATGAGCATCGCCAAGGAGATCTTCGATTCAGTTGACACAAACAAGGATGGAGAAATTGACCTGAAAGAATTTCTAGCATTCTTAGCATCGGTTAAGGATTGTGTTTAAATGGCTGGATATATTTATCCTAATATTCAATTCACAAGGGTAATCTAGAAAATATTTACAATATTATTTCAAAATAATTAATGTTTAAAAAAAAGTTCATTTAAAGTATTTTATTCATTAACTGCACTAATGATTAAGGGTACAAAATTTTTATGGTGGAAGGGAATTTGAATACGGGGTATAGTAAAGTAGTCTGATAAGGGATTAAGAAAATGATATGAAATAGAAAATGATATTTGATGTAAATCGGAACGCATTTTACTAATGTGTAAATTTTAGGGCTTCCTGTTACTACCGCCTAAAGTTCAAATTTAGTGCTTTCTCTCAATTTATTTATGAATTCCTGTCCTAAACATCGATAGCTCATTCGCCGGTTGACTGATTTGAATGGCTGTATCATTTTTGTATATATTTCCCGGTACTGCTAGATATCGTTACCTATTTGTCTGTATCTCCAAGTCTCTAAGGTAGAAATAGTTTTTTTCTAGGGGTTTGTCCTTTTTAAATGACTCCCAACAGGTGTTTGTTAGTTGTAGTTATAAAAGTTCCTGGATGAAAAATCATTTTATCACTGGACTATTTGATTGCCTTTCCTCAAGGTAAAGTTTATGATAAGAATTTGGAAAAAAGCTCAACAGCGTATAAAACGGTGATGATCAATTATAAGTAGATCATGCCGATGTTTAGCTTAATTCCCGGTGCAGTAATTGTTTACTTTACCTAACACATAGTTCGTTATATCAAATCCTAGTGCTTCATCTTTCGATTTTCGTAATTTTACATTTGTTTTCTGATGACCGCAAACAATGACAGAACGGGGCGTTTCGAAAGTTTCATAGAATTTTTTTTCTCTTCTGATTAAAAACAACTTTGTGGCAGCAGCTTCAGTGTGACAGAGCTCACTAGACTATATCGGTTTTAGCAGACCGCACAATCAAAGGTTCACATTTTTCATGCCGTGTGGGAATAAAATTGTGTTGATAGCCAAGTGTACTTCAGGCACATAAGACGATAACAAAAGTCAATCATATGAATGCTCTTTTCTGTAATCGGACTTAAGTCTAGAAATATCACTGGCTGCATTCATATGATGCTGATCATTTACCAACCAAAGTCAATCCGATGTATCACGTGCTCGAAACAAATTCCAGACACGTTTTCTTTTTATTTGTCTATCCACCAGGTTAAATTAAATTATATCTACAAAACAGTTACTAACAGGATGACAGAAGAATTACAGTGAAAAAGAACTCAGTGTATTTAGTGGAAGGCCTGCCATACAAGTAAATATTTATGGCAAACAATCACAAATTGTAAATGTGCTCACTTTCAAATATGAGACAATGCGTGTCGTGGTACATTAGTTAATGTACTCATATGTCATGTCATTGAGCGCGAGTTTGATTCCCGTCAGCAAACACCAAATGAGCGGAATGGCCAACTGCCCTAGTTAAGTTTGGCTAATATAAATGTTGACAGAATTCGTGTATCTCACCAGAGGAGGAGAGGCTCCATAATTCTTTACTGAGAATAAATGTTGAAAATTACTTTCTTAAATGTGCTCGAGGGTAATTATTATATAATTAACTGTAAAATAATTACTCTGAAGGGCTCATTAAGGAAATTTGGTTGGTGCGATGCAATCATTTTTAATCTTTACAGAAATATTTCCTTCATCAGTAATTCACCATTTTGGTTTTGATTATAAATGTGTCAAGATGAAAATATAATTATAAAGAAATGATAAATATCTCCCTCAACGAAATCATTATTATATTTTCTTCCCATTATTATTGAAATTCTGACTAACTCTTAAAACATTTATTTGGATTAATATGAATTAGACTATATTGTACATAATTCCAGTTGAAATATGATTAATTTTCTCTATAACGGTGAGAACTTATGATTTCCTTCTTCTTAGCCGAGACATCGGCCTGTAGATGGTGAAATATGTTTTCGTGCTGTTGACATCAAAAAGCTCCTCAATCCAGACGATTGCTACTATTGATTGATAATAATTAGGAAAACCCGTATTGAAAGAAAGATCACGTAATCACTCCTCAAATTAAAACGGATTGATCCATTTTCCGTCAAACGAAAATTGAGGCTCGAATTCAAATTCCAATGTTTATTTCTAATATCTATTAGTTAAACATGAATATATTAGCTCTGTATTTGAGTGAGACTATACATTAGAGTCAGTCGCGTTATAGAACTCTTTAGAATCATGATCGCTAGAGCATCTCAAAATTTTGAATGATAAGTAACTAAAACCGTTGTTACACTTAGGTTATATTTAAAATGTCAAGTTGGTGCATTCAGTCAAGTGCTATAATGGGATTTAAAGATAACTTTTCTCATAATCTGTCCCAGCTTTTGGCAAATTTCGCAATCCCCATCACGTCACTACACAATGAATCACCCTGAATCCCAAGTATAGTTTTCTCCCGCATGATTTCATTGGCCAATCGTCGATTGACGCACGTTGGCGGTCGTAATTCTCGCAACACAAGTTTTTCTGAAAGTAAGCTGGCACAACGCAACGAACGAAACAGAACAGACATAATGGGTGAAGTCTATCCCCTTCTGGCAACCTCCTTCCCTATTCTCCATGCAGAAGTCATTTCCTCTTCTAAGGATAACATGACAAACCAGTCCACAAATGTCGCATCAGACATCACCAGCACTCCCGATAACTTGAGCTTCCAATTTAGCATCTGGTTGATTGTTCTACTGAGTTTGACTTCTCTGTTTGCAATTTGGTTCATACTTTGTGGACTCTTTCGTAGAGCGGATGCCTATCGGATGCCAGGGATGGATGTCCCTGGGTATGGATTTGGAGAGGGCTATGACCTAGGTTTTGGAGGTGGAGGTTTGAATGCAATTGGTGGCGCTGGTGGTGGTGGCAGTCTTTTCAGTGGTTTGAATTATGATGCAGATGTATAGAATTTGACTAATAGACTATCCTCAGATCTTTTAACGTGTATTAAAAATTTGCTATATTTACAATTTTGTCATAATTGCACTAGTTTTTAAAAATCATTTATTCTTTATTTTATATCGCTAATCTAAAATCATTCGCATTATTTTAAGAATAAGACAATTCAACTGTTTTGATACTAACTACAATGCAATAGGGTTAGACGCTTATTTAACACCCATATTATATTAATGAGATATAACATATTTTTTGTTATTCATTGTTATCAACATGTAATTTTATTTATTATTAACTAATATTATGGATCAATAATCTTTTATTTATTGTTGAACTTCGAACTTTTTTAATTTTTAATATTTAATAATTTGGTTATTTATTTTGAGAAACGTGTTTTCTCCCGCTGTTTACTGACTTGTATCCATCACGGGGGGAATAGTTTGGCGAACTGATTTCTCAAGAACTAAGTAAAGGTAATACAAAGTTTTACATTAATTTTATGCAAGTGTAATTAAAATGAGCTACTTTTAATTAATTTGGACTTCATCTGAAGAGAAGAGGATAGCGAAGTATTTTCTTATATAAAGTATTTTGGGCTGGCTTTGACAATTTATTCTTGCTTCTGAATAATAGACTCAAAATTGTTGCTTCCTCCTTTACAAATCCCCGAATATTCTGAGTTAAGTTAGTTATAAGTCTTTATAATTGGAACTTCAAACAATATTCAGTATTTTGCATTATTTAAACATATAATTATCCATAACATATAATTTTTCAGCTCGCGCTTATCATAAAATTTAATGCAAAAATGATAGCTTATTTATTTGTGAATTTATTATTTTCAAACATGACTGACTTTTTATTTCTTCTGAACAACGGTCCTACTTTTGTTAACTATTTCTAAAAGTCACTTGCTAATACCTATGTATTAAATTGACCACATACCAATTGGACAAAGAGATTATAAATTTATCATCTTTGAAATAGATGGAGTAGTAATGGCTTTGGAAACTTGATAAGCAGTTTTTACTCCAAATTAAAAAAGCGAATAAACCATTTTTCGACCAAATTTGAGTGCTTCTAACTTAGTTAAATGCCTCTAAACAACATTCGGATCATATTTAGCTGGTCCAAACGACGCTTATTTTAAATATTTTATCTTAAAGGACTTGAAATTTTCCACATTTTTGCCTATACAACAAAGCTCAAAATGAATTTCAGAATTAGCAAGCTTGACGGATATCTAAGAATCGCTTAAATGATTGCTGAATATTGGTTTTGAGGTTTCACAGTGTACCCATTGGCTAAGACTTAATATTAGCAATCTCCAAGACCAATAATAACAGATAAGTCTGAAATATTTTTGATCCAAGGCTTAGGAAGCCGTGCAACGTATAGATCCAGCGGACAGAAGAGAGAACACACCCTGAATATATTACTTTAGTCCACTGTAATTCATGTCTATTCGGACAGACCAACCAGGTGCAGATAATGGCAGCGCTAAATCAATCGTACTCTAATTGTGGCGTTTTAAAGACGGTTTATATAGGATACCAGAAGTTTCATGCGTTCTTGTGTAAATATTACGTATTACCATTTGCAAACGGGAAATTTAATAGCATCCTGCTTTTGAGTTCCAATAACACCAAACTTTTTAAAATGACGTCAAAAATTTCCGTCTTAATGCCTCAGATATTCTTATATATGGAATCTATTATAAATCCATCAAGATTTCCCATCGTTAAAACAGACACTGCAAAATTTTAGATTATATCAAATTGATTTTTAAATCATTTTTAACAGGCGAACTGAAACAGTAAAGCAGGCCTTACCATTTTATGATGATATGATGGCAAGCGCAAAAGCCTACGGTGATCAAAATCAAATCTAAAGTCCCAAACTCGAAGAGAAGAAACCAGATGTGAGGTAACAGTATATGAGCTATATTTATCGGATTTGCATTATGAGACGTAAAGAGACGTTTAAGTATAAACAGAACTGCAGCGTTATGCGAGATTTTGCGCAATCTTGCTGACTTTACTTAGCTTACACATTAATAAATCAACAAACAGTAGTGACCAGACTAGATAAGAAAGAACTGAGTAAAGGAAAATGTCTTTTGTTCAAGGCTTATAAATAGGGCAGAGAAATAGTGGATTTTGTTGTTAAGATGGATCTCCACGGTAAAATCAAAATACAGTACCAAAAAGATACCAAAGACAATTGATAAATGTCTTTGACCATGAGAGCTTGATATTCATCTAGTTTAACCAGGAAAATGGCGATTTAGAACACCTGATATGAAAATATGCTACTTTGTTCAAATGCATATTAATTGAAGGTCAGTGAGACAGCAAATAATTTGCTTGACAAATGTCAAAAGATGAAGTTCGTTCAAAATAATGCAAATATTTCAAACAAATCTCTTTCCCGCATAAAAGAAAAATAGAAAAATAGTTTGATATTTGTGTATCTGTTTAGAGATGATTCATGTTGCCTACATTTTTGCCTGCATTCGGAATATAGAATATTTAAATTTTGGTAATAAGCCTTAATCTAGATTTCATCCATCTGCAAATTTCGAAATCGGTAAGGAAAGTACTGCAGTGGCGCAAATCAGATCTCATTTTTTCGTAAAATTAATAGTTTAGGACATGTCAATCACAGGGCGAATTTGTACGATTTGAGCTCAGTTTGATCGAAAATTAAAACAAAACGAATCCATTTTATAGTACTAATAAGAAAAGTACGCATTCCAAAACTCATTACTACAAATTCACTGATTATAACGACCAAATTCAGTTTTCTCCAGATGGATGCGCTTTCTTTACAATCCATGAAGTTTTTGTTCTCTGGTACTAATAAAACATAAAAATTAATATTTCTTGTTTTTAGAGCATACAATATGGTTTTAAGGAGTGGAATATATAATAGAAGTTGAAAACACAAAATAGAGGTGTATATTAGCATCTGGGAAAGAAATTCCCGTAATACTTTAACCAAGTGCCCCCAGTATAATAGTAGTCATAAATTAATTTCTAATGCATTATCCATACAACGTTTAAGAACATTCAATTGAATAAAGACTGTAACTTAATTTATTTCAAGTTTGTGAATGCATAAATTGGATATATTCTCCTGACAGAGCAAGTTAACCACATCCAAATCACAGCATCTAGAAGAGAGTTTATTTCATCTATTTTCTGGGGTTCGCGTACCACAAATACTATTTAAAAGGAAGGGAGAGATATGATTGTTTTCCAGTTATAAAGATAAAAGGTGTTTCTCTGCCTTAGAAAAGCGTTCGAAAACATTTCCCGTTATCCGTATTTAATAACATTTCTTTAACGTAAATTTCCATTTTCTCATTCCGATCAGTGAACTTACACCAAGTAAAAATCAACATGACTGAATTGCATTAATGCTCCAGAAAGGACATGCTGGACATTTTCATTCCCTATTGAGGAAAATATCCTTTAATTAGGATTTTTTAATTTACCACGGCCCTGGCTTGTCTAAAAACCCTCATTCCAGGCCGCTAAATTGCCAGTCTCATTGCTCTCAAAATCAGAAGTCTATAGGATTACTGAATATGTCTATTCAATTTATGTAGAAGTGCTACTAGAATTTTTTGAAAAATTTTGCTTACCACAGAGAAATTAACAGATAATCGACTCCAATTAAGGTCAGTCAATGAGTTCAAAAATAATGATAGAATGCATTGAAGGAGTAGCGGACAATGATGGAATATTAGATTATTAAAGAGGTCGCAGTCAATTGGGTCAACAATTAAAACTCACCATCAAATTTAAATTATTTATTTATTCCATTTCAAACTTTTAAATAATTCGATTAATTATAAACCGAAAGTTTGAAACGTCATAAACCGACCTTCCACTGATGATCTACTTCAGGATGTAGCTCCCGTAAATGAATGTTTTATTTTATCTCAGAGTTTTGGAAAGTACTTTAAATTAGCTATTTATATCTTTTAGGCACTTGCTTTATTACCATAATTAGGCCTTGTAGATAAATGTGAAATAATATCAAATGATTGAGGCTAAGATACATAATTGTGGCCTTAGCGTAACCAAAGCTGAGAATGGGATGAAGATTTAACCCATGTAACCACCAGTTGATATAGATCAGGTATTATGTTGAAGTTTATAATTAAATGGGCTTATTTTACAGAACTTTAGTAAATATCTATTAACAAATCCAAAATGATCACCTCTGGCCTAAAAATGTCGAAAAAGAGCATTTCTAAAGTGGTGAAACTTAATTTTCAATTTATTGCTCGAACATAAAGTAAGTAAAACGTTGTAAATAAACTAGTAAAAATAAAACGCTTAACAGAAAGTACATTCAGAGTAGCTGAAAACTAACTCACTTTGGTGTTCCACCTGACTAGAGGAGGATTAACTTAGCATATCGTAAACAGAGACTCGTTTGTATTCCTCCATATTATGTAGATCTGTCTGTATGCTTAATCCTATCTTCTATTGTACGACACACTTCTGGGCGCGACAATACGTTTTCTAGAAAATATTAATTAGGTTACAAAGTTTCTACCGCATTTTATAAATAAACTTAATCTCTCTCATATTCTAACTCTACTTCCATCCATTAAAAAAGAATCTTCTAGCAGGAATATTAACTTTAAACTATAGGACGTATTTTAAACTGGAATTACGTTCTGATCTTCCGCTGGATCTTCTTATACATTCCTCTTTTGTTATAAGATGTCGCCTAGAGTGTTTCTTAATTCTTAAATGCGCCGACAGCAGTAATAATTTAAAATTTTTAGTGGTGTTATTGGAAGACCGTTTATAAGGGGTCATATAAAATAATAAGTTTATATTCTTATTATACATTTAAATAATCTAAAAACTTTGCCAATATGTTTTTATGATAATGAATCTTATACAGCTATCAAAAATTGTATATTTGATGACGTATCTGAATGACAAACCTAACTCTGTTCCACCATATTTTTTGTTTGATTTGGAGAATCTATATTTTCCATGACCTGCGTATCTAAAATAGTATTTCATGGGAAAATTCCAGGATAGAAAGTGGGAAATTATATTCATTACCTTTAGATAGAAAGAAGAGAGCGATGCTAACGGAATACATATATTAGGAAATGAAGAGGAGGTGGCATTCTTGTCACCAATAAATTCCAGAGTAAAGCTTACAAATAAACGGGTTAGATGATATGAAAAAGCGACATACAACTTCCAGTCCAAGGTCTTAGTCATATGCAGAAATAAAACTGGCTGAATTGATTGATGATGATGAATTGATGATTGATAGTAGCCAGTTATTCATTTTCCTCCTATTTACATTCTTAAAAAGTTTATGTGCGTCATTCATACTTTCTCATTAGGGCAGAGGAAGCTAGAAACTAAACATCGTTCAGAATCCAGTTAGAGATTGGAAGCTCCACAATTTTGATGTCAAATTGATTTGCAATTCTTTTAAAGATTAAATATTGGTTGCATAATGCTTCAGTTGCTAGTTTGGATTTATTTATTGCCTAATGAATAGGCATTTCCTCGACGCACAATAATAGGCGTATTACAATTAAGTTAATCAAATATTGAGGATGCCATGGAAACATTATGTCTTATTTAAGATTCTCTCTTCTTTCAGATTCCATTCATCAAGAACTTTGTTTTCGCTGTAAAATTATGTCTTTTTTGAACCAAATATCCACAACAAATAAATTTTGGACTTCGAATTATATTCCAACTTAATCATCCGTAATGAAAAGCTGATTCGATTAAATTCTTTTCCTTCAGCAGACAAGTTACATACCAATTTGGTTTTGTTTTTATAATATCTCTATATATTTTTTGACTGATTTTAAATTCAAACATAAAGCAGTGGGATTATGTTTATAATACTTTTAAGGCTTCCTCTAACTGTCCAGGGTCCGACGTGTATTTAGAAGATACCTTTTTCACAAATACTCGGAAGACAGGTGAAAACCTGGATCTTTAGAGGTTACCAACAATAATATAATTACAGAAATGCAAGTCCTTGTCCAGATACGAAAATGTTTTAATGATTTAAAATTATCAGTTGATATGATCGAATTAATCCTACTAGTCTAAATACCTAATGTGCACAATTAATCTCCTATCAAAATATACAGATTCGCATTTCCAAAACAGGTAATTTTAAAAATGGCTTTTTTGCATGATTGGTGTAATTAGAATCGATTTGAAAAATATTTGTAATGGTGTTTTAACGTTTAGACGGATTCACAACTTACGTATTGCTTTTGATACTAAAGATTATGTGCTGAGTAATATCGAGCTCTTTTTTAATTTCCTACAGTTGTTTTACTGCAGCTTACTTTCTGTTTATTCAAATAGATTTAAACTGTCTAGTGAGAAGCCATTTTAGTTCTCTTTCTAAATCTCTTTTTATTGCTGACTAAAACTATAGTTATAATAGTCTTCTTAATATTCTTTTGAGTGCTTAATTAGCAAATACAAATGCTCATTAATGGACAGTTACATAAACAAATGATCATTTAGTATCCTGAACAGATGGTTCCATTAAAACATGTGCAGTAGTGGCGACAAAGATAAAAATAGCTGCGCTCTTTTATTCCAGACGCATAGACCTCTAAAATCACTGCGTTTAACATTTGAATAACTTCTTGAGTACAAGAATTTTCATCTGGCATTGCTGCGCAATTTAAAAGCATATATACATTAAACACATCTATTGTTCATAAACAATCCTTTAATTACTATCCGACCTCATGCCAGATACTACTATAACCAGGCACGCTGTAATAGTGTCTATTTAAGTGAAGCACGGAAATTGCAAGATTTCTACAAGTGGCCACATCTTTTGTCTGCAAAGTTAGGAAGGAACTGCTGAATGAAAACAATGGAGATGAATTGCTCTCCACGATGAAGGGAAAACAGGAGCACTGTCAACGCTCTGCTGACTCACTCACAACTTCTGAGTTTGTCAGAAGAGTGTATGATATGATGAATAAAAATCCTGGGAAGTCAGTGCGCGATATCTTGCCAAATATCTTCAAGTGTCTGTAGGAAAAATAAGAAATGATATCATCAAGTCCTCGGATACAAATCATGCATTCTTAGGCGAGGTTACTTTATTTTAGACAAAAGCTCAAGATAATCGTTTAATGTGTGGTAGACAACACTTTAACAAATTGAAGCATCTAGAACAGAAGTCATTGGTCTTTCTTCAACTAGAAAAACTTCCACCAGGATGAAAATGTCAATCGAAGAAGTGTGCGAACAGACGCCACTGAAATTCCAACCGTTATGCATGCGCACTAAGTTCCCAGCAACAGTGATGGTTTTGGGTGATGTGAAGGGCAGTGATTCCTCAATTTTTCCACAGGGTCTTAGAGTCAATGGAGATGTAGATGCAAATGCCTATGTGGAGACTCTTCAAACCACTGTTGTTAAGTTATGGATAGACAGCGCAGCCAATGGAAGACCCTGTCTTTTAATTACATTCGGTTCCATCTCATAAACCTCTCAAAATCCGAAATCGAATGGCCGAAAATTTTCATCATCATGTCGTACCAAATTTATGACCACTTATACACTCAACAGACCTTAATCCTTTAGATTATTGCTTGTTGGACGGGGCGTCGTTGAAACAGGAATTAACAAGCATCCCCATAACACCAATCCTTCTCCCTGATGGAAGCAATAGCTCGAGGAATGAAGAACATCAATAAAGACCACCTGATCTGATCAAAACTTGCAGTCAGTCGCTTCCGTCAGTGGTAGAAGCCAACGGAGGATATAGAGAATAAAACCAGGTTAATAGGTATTATGTTTGTTTATTTCGTTATAAGAAATAAGAAATTAACATTTTCATTTTCTGTTTTTCTAAAAGTGCGTAAGGTGTCCTTAGATGCCGTAAACACCCTACATTTCCATACTCTGTTAATCTCTACTGCATTTCTTCGTCTTACCTTTTGTCGGAATTTGCGCAGCATGTAGAACGCTTGTTTACGTATATTTCATGTCAGATAGAAAAACCCGACAAATGTTTGTGTTTAGACAAACATACGTCGAATAAAATGACCATTCTCAACTATGAGGATCAATTTTAACTGAAAAGTCAATAAATCAGTCCTTCGCAGGAGGTCCTCAACTTAAGATAATTCAATTCTTGAATTGCACTATCAATCTCGTAAGTAAATTAAAATATGAAATAGGATAAATCTGGAGACCCGATCAATGATGAATAGAATTTATAATACTTAATTTAATCTACATAACAGCGTGTAGTAAAATTAAACTCATTGATTACTGCAGCAGATGGGATTCAGAGAGAGCGTTGAAAATGGATTGCGGTATTATTATATGCAGTTCCGTCGTTCAGCGCAAAAATTTTTAATGATGACATTTCTTGTTTCATATGTTGCTAAACCCATTTTCATGGGGATTTGTACGCAATGTAAATGGTGAATGTATCGTTGTTACTTGCATGCGAAAGTTTGTGGAAAGGAATTCAGTGTCCTTATAATATAAAAAGGTATAAAAACTTATATTATTTCTAATAATTTATTTTGGAATGCTTTGTATGCCACTAATTGGTGATGGTTAAATCACAAATTCATTAATGTCACTCTTCCTCTTGGAATGAAAGAAGATGCTAATCAGCCTAAATTGAATATTTGGATTTAAATATATCCAGTTTTGTTCAATGACCAAAAGACCCCAATTTCTTCTCTCATCTACGCAAATTGCAGACCGATTAACTGAATTCTGACAAAAAATGAACTTTTTTATTTGCAGAAAGAGCATCTTTTTAATTAGAGTGCCAGTGCTGATTTTACACAGTGAATAAATAAATAAATAAATTGAGTAACGAACAGGAATATATATTCTTATTAAGTAATATTCATGGTAAATTTTTAACAATTATTCCCGCGCGTTTTAGAATGCTTATACAAAATTTGTGATCAATTTATGTATCTAATTATTGAAGGCTTGGGTTTATGTATTAAGAATAATTCAGTTTATTAATGTAGCATCGTATATCTTTTGTCATTTAAAGCATTAAACTATAAATGTTTGAGGCACTCATAAAATTTAAGTTAATTCAAAGCGGAAAAGTTTCCGTCAAATTATGTCATCATATCCGAAAAAATGAGAAGACAGGTCAGCTAGGCACAGAACTAATTCTATTAGATCCACCAGATGATCAATTTAAATAAACAGAAAAATAAAAAAGTACATAGGTTCGTAGGAAATTTAGCAGACATGAATAATATTATTGTTATTGTTTCAAATGAAAATATACAAAATATATTTCCGTATACATGTAAAAATTCCTCGGCGCTTTGTAAGCTCGTCTACTTTCATCATTTCATAAATATCCTCTGAAATCAGACATTAGCCTTCTTAATCTAGATTTTCTCTATAATCATATATATTCTTTATAAGACTGCAGAAATCGTGGAGGCTGACACCTTCTTCAAATATTATTTTCTTCCTTGCTCTTAGCTAATAATATCTGGTACCTAATTATCTCTACTTCAAAACTGTTATCACACACTCACTGTGAAGTTTGGAATACTTAATTCCCTGCTTTGAACTCAAGTTTTCTTGCAGAACCATCCGGTGTCCTCAATAATTTCATTTTAATTATATTGATTAAACTACTTAATTGGTTCTCAATTGATCCTTACTAGATCTCAGATTTCTCCAAGCAGTGGTGTAATATACTCGTCTCCCTGTTCATATTACCTCTTTCTAAATGAACTCTATATGCTGTCTGTAAACATGCATACATAATCAATGACCACGCACCCGCTGCACCCACCAGCAACTCAGACCACTCAAAGTGGATTGCCTTATTCATTCCTCATTGGCAATTACTAAAAATTTCCCAGTCTCAATTGACCTCCTCCTTATTTTGTTATCGTTGCTAAAATTGGTAGAGGCTGTAAGGCATTGCCTGTAGAATAGATAGGTTCGAAAAAGATGTCTGGCCATTAGGTTTCTAACTAAAAGTTTCCGTGCTGAAAGGGGTTAATTACATGTTAAAATTAATAACATTTTCTGATTTTTCACTTTCAGATACCTTCTTTGCCTAATTTTGATTACTTGTCTCACGATCTTTGAAATGACATTGTCAATGTTTGTCTGCTAGAGCTTGATAAAATTGAAAAGCCTGACGAAGGTGCTTTATCATCTCATCACAGCAGCATATTTCAAATTCTACTCAAAGTTTTTGGGAAAAATTCTGTGAATTCTGAAATCTCTATTCGGATTGGTACAAGCATTACAAAATATTTTATTTCTGAGTCAAGCGATATCTCTGTGGAAAGACGTTTACGATTTTTATGTATTCTTGAACATAAATTTGCTGATGTTGACGAAAATTCGACGGACTTCAAGTCCAGTGAAAATATTTTGGCCTTAAAAGTTTACCGTTTGCGAAAATAGAATGTTTATAAAATATATTTACCTGTAAGTGACTCATTACAAGTTCCAACAAACCAACAAACCCTCTATCATTTAAATATATAAATGATAGAGGGTATATCTGACAAACCACAGTTATTATTCCACCGAACTCGTCTGATCTTACCCGTACATAGAAGCTACTTCCTTTTACCTATAAGTGTCAAGAGTAAAGCATTAAATGTGTTACAACTCTTCCTTACAACCCAAAAGTACAGCAGTGTTTTTAAAAACTCAATTCAAATCGCCTTGGGAATAACCTTTATCGAATCAATAAATCTCCGCAACACTATTTTTAAGCTTGCCTAAAGAATGCAGTCATTCTTCTAAATTATCTACTCCACGTCTGTCAACAAAAGACTGAAGAAGTTCAATGGTTACTTCATCCTCAATAAAACCTAACTGCGAGTGTCGCTGCGTTACTTCTTCACAATAAGGATGAAGTAGCCGAATGGTGTGTTCCTTGCCCTCTTGATTCTACATATTCACATATGGAGATCCCAGACAGAATTGATACGTCTTATATTAAATATATTCAGCTTAAACTGCAAGCGCATGCTTTTATTATTGCAAAGATAAGGTATGTTTATTTAATCTTCCTGCCAATGAGTTTTATACGAACGACTCCTTTTTCAGAAAATATGCCTGAAGTTTTGCCGAATTGCCCTCTTGGTCTCTGAGAAGATTTTTGAAACCGAAGTCCTCTTCGATCATATAGGAAGAGCTGAAATAAAGGACCTCATAGTTTCCATACTTGGGACAACATTAAATTCTTTAAATGATACCCAAAGAAAGATATTAAGTGAATCAAAGTCATATCGGAATTCAACGAAGTTCAAGCGGATGCGAATAGTCAATGTGTTTTCATCAAACCCATAATTAAGGCCGCTGAATGTATTAAATTTGAACGAATTCGCAACATATTCATTTGTAACGCAAATGTACCGGCCAGCATGTATGAATACACGACCAATATGCCAATACATCTCGTGTCAGAGGTCACGAGATCGATACTCGCAGGTACATGTTTACCTATGACGCGTCTGACTAACCATACCGGTTGGTTCTCTTCATCGGTAGAGGTGATTAGTTGTACGTCTTTCATAAGAGCGACTCCATGACATCTCTGTATAGTCAAACTACTTGTTTTATTTCAGAAACATCACAGGATCAATTGGATAAGCTCGAGATCTTATTCAAATAGTTTACTTTAGTGCTGAAATTCTGTCAATTTTATTGTTGAAATATCAGAAGTACTTCTCAGAAATTCGCCGGTATGAAGCTGATATGGCAGTTATTGCGTCTCTCAATAACTGCAACATTTTTTTCAATTAAACTGTGCAATACTGACTACATTACAAATATTTTTAAATAATTTTCCAATGTAAATTCTGGATTTTTCTAAAAATAGGCAAGGAAAGCATCACTCACACATTTCATAGAATAATTAAAGAAGCACTTGAAGGAGATAGAAATAAGATGTCAGCTGCAGCGTTTGTTTTTTATCGAAGTTGTCTAAAAATTTGCCGCCTGAACACGAATCCTTGGCCAGAAGGTACAATCTACCAATTAAAGTTGGTGACTGTAACCTAAAGAAGAACCGATCGCGAAATTCAGCTGACTATGAAAGTGCTTGGATAAAGAATTCTCTGAAACATTGGTGTGCAATTTAACTTTATATTTATAATTCCTCAAAGAACCGATCTTTTAAAACAATAAGGTGAAAGGCTAATGTAATTAATGATAATTTAATCTAAGAATCTTTCCTTTTAAATTCACAACTATTTAAGAATTTTAATAACATGTTGTTAATATTTTACAGGAACCATTGCGATATTGGTGTTTTAGTGAATAAAAGAGGAGAGATTCTGCAATATGCTCAATTCTTCAACAAACTGTTGGCGATGTGGGAACTAAGAAAACACGTTCTAGTCTTAAAGCGATTTCAGCAACTGCCAGGCCAGATAATTAATTTGCACGAACTGCAAAGCAGTGAACTTATTAATGCCCTAATTGTCTGCTTTGCAGCGTCATCTTGCGGTTTTTGAAGTCACCAAGTATGATTTTCGGTATGCATTAAAAAAATGCCTAAAAATATATTAATGGCGCATTTATTGTGTTTTAGATTCATTGTGGTACATTGGAAGTCCATTTTTCTTTCTTAATTGAATGTCGCATTGTATTCATGGGCCGACTGTATTGTCCGAACGGACTAGCAACTCTCTTTAGTCTTCTTGTAAATGCACTTGAAAAAGCCGGTTCGTTTTCTATGCATTTGCCGGGCTTTATGTTGCTTTTGAGAATGAGGAATTCTGTTATCGATAGAGTAACTTATCTGCAGCAGAATAGTATTGATTTAAGCCTTCTAATATCTAAATCACATCCAGGGGGTAAGTTGATTAACAATTTTTGACAACCGGTATATTTTGCTATCCATAGCTTAGTTTTATTAAATTCTCAATAACATACACCATCCTGTTATATTTTTAAGGTTTATTGGCGATCGTAAAGAAATGGTCAGTTTTAGGCCATTTTTTGAAGATAGAGACCCTTCCTTAAGTCTCAAACCGGAAAATATTCTAGCAACACGATGGTGGGAATAAAGAGAATGGTCTGCGAAAAGTGTATTCGATTGGTTGGAATTACGTGGTGGAAAGAAGAAGTATTTATAAATCCAGTTCAAATATGTCTAGTTAAAATGTGCCCCATCCCAGCTGAGCACTGTGAAATGCACACTGAAGATGACTCATTTGTTAGTCAAAGTGACATTCACAATACAAATCACATAACACAATTGGCAAGACCATCCAAGTCCAATTTATTTGACGATGCGTTTTTAAGGGGAATAAGATCGGTTCAAGATTGATCATAGATATCGGACACGATCTCATTCCCACCTCATACCGTCTCCGTTGCTTGTTTGATAGTGAGAGAAAAACTCCGATCACAAATTGGTGTCTCCAAATAAATTTGTACATTGATATCATTATGAAATACTCTAACAACTTGCTTATATTTCTCATTTACTTTCTCCCGACACAAGATTTCAAACTTGAAAATGAGTGGATTAATCTCCTCGTACACAGGAATGGCAAAAGACTACAGGGTGATATTGTGATTATTTCACTTTAATTCAGCGTTGGCTTGCCCATTCGACAGACGGATTTTCGAATGTTCCGCATCTTGAGTTTACATCATTTAACAAACAGAGTAGAATGTGAGGTTGTGGTCTGGACTTTTCGGAAAAGTTATTAATGCTCGCCAGAATGAAAGTTCATTCTTTTGTGTTATACAAGCAAAATATGGACGCCTATCGAATCTTAAAGCATTATAGCTTTTAGATTATGACAGATTAGTTGGGGAAAAAACGTTCCGGAAACAAATCTGCATTATATTTATTTACCAAATCAAATGAAAGCTATAAAATGTGGAGGTAGATTTTACCATTAAGATATGAAAAAACGAGTTACCTGAACACGATCTGCATAAAATTAATAACATTCATCTTGAGTACATTTATCTTATGAAACCTTTGGTGGATATTTTCGGTGAAGTGCTTCATTTTGCCAACTGCGTCAACATGAAGAGTAAATTTATTTCCATCTGTCACTCTCATTGCAAGTGTTTGATAAGAAATACAATTATTCGAATTTTTGATTTTAGCTAAAAAACGACTCCCACCTCTGAGGAACAGATTAGTAGCCCTACGCTCAAAGCATGAAATCGTCGACACTATTGAGATCAATGATCATAATACTCCTATCCTTAAGTATGCTACTGTTAGTTTCAGTATATATATTTATATATTTGTAACTTATAACAAATCTTTCGTCATCTTTTAGCGACTTGCTGAGAAGGTGTCTCAGAAGAGTGTTGACCCATCGACACAACTTACCCTAGAATTTTATCTTGCGGATTATTCTGAGAAATATTCAACAGTCGCTGTTGGCAATTCAATTGATATTCTTCATCTACTTTACTTGTTTTAGCAAATTTCCTCTTCTTTTGATGGAAGAGAACCTATGAAAGATAAGCTTCATGTTTCAAAGTCTAAAGATACCAAAAGCTTAAAATGCTATTCATGGCATATGTGCAAATTAATTAGACGCCAACTAAATGATAGATCAGCCCGGAGTTTGGTCTACTTCTACATTGGTGTGATAGTCTAAACAATCAAATATCGGTCCACATTCCATGTAACCGGCGTCTCGAACTTTTACATACCTGCGTTTTTGGATTTTCCAAGTAACCGATTAACCAAATTCAACTTTCGGCATTCGAAATTGACAGGTTTTATATTAAATAAACCTTCGCTACTTTACTTCATTTACAAAGTTATAGAAAAAACTTTAAATAATACAGTTTAGATCGAAATAAGCTGAGAAGTTTGCTGAAAATCATGATTCATGTGGTTGTATGATTCGGAAAATGAAGATTCTCTCTTTGTGCGTATGCCACTTGGACTCTTTCCGATGCCTTACCTCGGCATCTTGTGCCCCTTGAAATATTCAAGCGCTTTCAAATTCTTGGCGTCTTCATAGCCAAAGTAATTCAGGTATGTCAGCAGCTTACGTGTATTTTCGCAAATTGCTTATTCATTTGGAAAGTGGGTTGAGAACAATTAATTATCCTTTAATGTTGTCTTTCAGGATGGCTATTTATTGGATCTACCTCTGTCAAAACCGTAGTTGAGAGTTATAGTGAGTTACGATGTTGAAGTGTTGAAAATTTTCAAAAAATTCAGATTCGATCAGAAATCAAGTTATCAGACGGTTGAAAATTTAGGAAAACGTCGAGAAATGACCGTTTCTTAACCAATATTTACTAAGCAATGGAATATATCCGGAAATGAAAATCGGCATTGGCTCACAGAGTTTCTGGATCTGAAAGGTTTTTTATTACTATACCCGCATTTTGAAAATATCCTTCCTGAACTGTTAGAACTTTACAAATGACAAAAACAATTTGAGAAATTTAAAGCTCGCCTTGGCTTAAAGCATATGCATGAATTCGCAGATAAACGCATAGAAGCAAGTTGAACAATCTTTGTTCAACGCCAATTCCAATGACTGTAGAGTGTCCTTCACAGGCAAGTTAAAACTAATCAGAATTTTTCCTTATTTGTGTGGATGACATTAACTCAAATTTATTTCTTCTAAACAGGTAATATCCACGACTTTAAAGCTTCATGATGTTTATACCTGGGAAACATCAGGTGCAACAGTGACCAGTGAGAACGTTGAGGAAATCGAATACGTTGGCAACGATAACTTCATTGATTACTTTCGGCAATTACTGAAATTCTGCTTGGATAAAGAGATTCACGCAGACGTGGAAGCTTTTGCTGGTTAGTTCGATTTAATTAGTTTATAAGTATTTTAGATTTTCATATGTCAGAAGTTAATGTCTAGCTGGATTTGAGCTCTCATTGAAATGGTTGTCATTGTTGCAAATTTAATCCACGGCCAATTTGTCAACAAATATAGTCCAAAGTGAGCTTCAATTGCTCATAGTATTCAGCAGGTTCGATGAAAATTCTCCAGCGATTCAGCATTTCTGGAATACGACCGTCAGTTTTGACAAAGAATACCAGCAAAAGTTTTTACGCTTCATCACGGGGTATTTAATACTTTCAGCTGGAAGTTGGCAAAATTTATCACCGAAATTAAAAATTAGGAAGCATACAGAGGCCAGTGGGCAAGAGTATCCCTTTGCTCCGTCGTGTTTCCATATGCTCTTCTTGCGCAAATATTCAACTTTAGAGGGGTTGTGGGAAAGCTTATTTCCGCATTCAATCAGAATATGTTCCTGGTTGGTTGGCTTGTATTTCTTAGTTTTATCTAGTTACAACTTTTTAAGCCTAACTAAACATCGCAGAAAGTTATGAATGATAGGGATTAATATATACAACTTGAGTAACTTAACAAAAAAATAGTCTGCAATTGTAAGGCTAAATTGATTAAGTGACCTGGATTATTATCTGGATGAGCTTCAAACATCATTGATTCGTTTAAGTGGCACTTACATCAGCGAATATCTAGAAAAGAATCACCGTGGATTAACCTAGTTGGAATCAATAAAACAAGAAAAGATTCGATTTGATATCATGGTGACCTTGAACATGGGGTTCACAGAAGGTTAATAGTTCAATATTGCTGTAAATGAATATATAAAATGACATGTTAAATCGATTTAACGGAAACATCTTATCATAGCGTCAGGTCATATTGGGCTATTGGAGATAAATACTGCTCCACACCTTACCAAAGCTATGACACGGTCTGTGCACATACGAATTACCATTTACTAATTAAGCCGATTTGATTAAATTTATCAATAAGTTGTCATACATATGAGAATCTGGAATAGATATGAATAGATTTTAGTGTCTCAATAGAAAGAAGAAAAGGGACATGAAAATGGCACATTGGGAAACTAAAAGCACTGCTTTTAATGCGATGTTGCACCAATTTCATTTTCAAGGTATTTTTGGTTTGAGGTAGAAGTGGCAACATGGAGTCAGAGAAATAGATAAAAAGGAGAATGAAGTGTTGAGGAGTCTGTGTATAAGTAATAAATAATAATAAAAGTAATAATAATTGCAACGGTAAAATACAAGTCAATTACTTATGTATTAAATCTCTGTTGAAACTTTTGGAATTATTTTCCGCCTAAAAGCGTCGAAATTTGAACAAAGGCAACGTGGTTTCAAATAATGCATCTGAGAATGAATAAATATTTTTCATCTTGTCCTAGAAACATAGTGTAAAGGGATTTTAATTCATCCTTTAATAGGAAGTGTAATCAACTATAATTTATCTGACAAAGGAGCTGTAACAGACTTTAATAGTAAGAATGAAGAAGGATAAAGTTAGATGGAGGGTTTAGTGGAATTCAGCAGCGAAGAGTGACAAATGGGTAGAGAGGAAACGAAAAAGTCGTGGATCCGTGATCTATGAAGCAGTAGTGTAACAGAGGCGTCCAACGACGTATCTTGGTGGAGTAATAGGAGAACTGGAGTCTGGAGTATTGTAGGAAGTGGTGTGCAAAGTTGTGTGATGAATTAATGGGAAAGTTGTGAGAAATGAAGCGTCATTTTGAGAGAATGCAAAGGAGTACGCGTAGTTGAGGATTGAATACAACCTAGTTCTGTCAGATCGATGGAACGATGGTCGAAATATTGGGCCAAGCTGACTCACTTAATTGACAGCGTCGAGTGTTCTCGAGTGATACAGTTCAGCTCAACCTGATCGCTCAGATCTTGAGGACAGGGAGTCTCAAACTTCGAGCCAAATACTAAGGTCGTAGGTGCAGTATTTAGGAATATTTACAAAGTAGAGATGAAACGTTCGTGTATTAATGATTTAGAGTTGAAGTTAGTGGTGAATTAAGTGAAAAATGGAAATTTAATAAATCTCAAAATGAGCTCAGATGAAGCAAAATTCGAGTGAATTTCTGACTCCTACCCCTATTACTCAAATTTTCCCTTTTGAATTAAACTACTTTTTCCTTCCAGGTAGTTTGGCTGTCCTCCCAACTATCACATGTTAAACCTTTTTTAGCTTTCTAACGAAAATAAATAAAAGATATTACTAAGCCGTAACTTGTTAAAATACCTGCAATTTTACCGAGCTTTGGCGTCTGCACCTGCGAGACCCCAGATTGTTAGAGAACGGAATAATGAGGTTAGTCTAACCCTACGTGATCTACCGTAAATGACTTATTTAGCACATACATTGAAAATCACTTTCAGATAATGATATTCTGGTATCGATACTTATAATTTCACATTTATTATCTGTGTTTTAAGTTTCAACCCCATATTGGTAGATAATTTATTTTATCTTACAACAATCTCTTGATTAATTTATGGTGTTTAAAACAAAATAAAAACTCATTTGCTGTACTAGTTCGTTAAACTACCAGTTGATATCATGTGAAAGTGCTGTAGAATTCTATCCATGTCATATGTTATCCTATGTAAAACGTGCGTACAACTTCTTCTCCAAAATAAAATCCGGACTAATTTCTTGATCTCATTAAAGTTGACGCCAGAATTCACGCACGCACACGCAAAAATCAGTACTTTCAAATCATTGTCATTCTCCCTTTACTTCGATAGCCTTGGAAGCAAAGGCATTTCATCCGTCCCTATTTTCTGCATAGGAGGAAAAGTCATGAGACTTAAAACGCAAATCTCTGTGAAGAGAACATTTTGTGAATATGTATGTGAGATGAGGTCGTATTTTATTAAGCTGAGCTAAATGGAGACATAACTGAATTGTGATTGTGACACAGTTTTACTGAGATTCACATAGGATCACCTTATCTAACTTATGCGCACAAAATTGCAGCATTGTTTGTGCATTCTTTCGCTCCGCTTGAAATTCTCCACGCCGTGGACTGTTTCTATGCACAAAACTTTTCTCGTCATTTATTTATTTCCTTCAATTAAGTAATGGGTGATGAAAGAAAACCGCTGTACTTTATTGTGCAAATACTTTTATGATAAGGATGCTGTCACATTGGCTTTGATTGTCGTACTTTAATATGATAACTGGTTAAATACAAAACTCCAAAAGGGAATTTCAAGGTCACGGTGAATTCGAACTAATCTTGACAGATGAAGTGCACTTGACTCCATCCATCTCTTTGACCTATTTATATTCTGCATAATTATGTCATTTATCCTTTGGACTATAAAACGTCAATGAGGTGTCACTTACGTATCCAGGACGTTTAGCAATTACATATTTTGGATGAGAGGGATAAGTTGTCTTTTTTGTCTAGCTGTAATTATCATTAATTTTTGAGAAACCTTATGACCGGCCATGAAAATTACATTTTAGGTGTAGTACTATTGAAGCATTGGCTAAGGGAGCATGTGTGGAATTCATGTTTTCTTCAAATTACGCTTCTTGATAGATTTAAAAGTCTTGACGGCAGCATTTCACGAAATTCTTGAATTATTCACATTTGAGTTGTCTATTGCCCATTATATTTTTTTCCATTCAAAATTTTGAAAATATATTATCCAGTGCCAAACACTGCTTTAGTTGTGATATTTTTTAATTTCCACTTTGTTGCCACTGCTCTAAATCATACAGGTGGTCTACCTTAACATTTAGCTGGAGATCTCAGTAAACGGACACAAGGACTTCCATAACTTTTATGGCCGTAATCAAGAAGATCAAGAATCCACGCGGGGTTGGAGGTGACCTTTGCCGTAGATTTTACAAAGTATAGTTGTTATATACGGTACTTCAAATTAAATATCTTATCTCACCTCTGACATATTCAAATTGTAAGCTGTGGTATATTTCACATGATCAACCAATATAGCATCTTGGCATCGTAATATACATACCGTTTATAAGTCTGATTATGTAAAGTCAACTTATTAGACACCTGTACTTTAGCGAGGTTTTACTGTGTAAAATTATAGCTCCCTTGATGATTGTTGTTATATTGAGAGAAAAATTTTAATCAAAATAAAAAGGTCACTCTTTCATAATATTACTTTAGTTTAAGAGAATATAACTCCTAAAATATTGTTATATTTTATTTAAAAAACATTCACGTGAGCAGTGTTGTGTTTATTGCCCTTTTATTGCGTAAGTGAGAAGTATCTCAAGTGTCAGGAATGACTTGCTAGATTTTATCCTCATCTACGCGATAAAGTTCTAAACATTTAAATTGAGTGGCTATTTATTGTGAATAGAATTAACGGAGGGCGTTGAAAATGGATAAATCGGATGATAGTATGATTATTTCCAGTCAAGTCTCTCATGGTTGGAAAATCCCAACGGTGTCAGCTCTTATTTTATAAGTTGTAAATTCAGCTTTGTGGGAGTCCGCGTAAAAATTTTGAAATATATTATTGCTAATTGTATGAGAACGCTTGCACAATTGGTCTCATATAAAACTTCATTTAACCTATTTCGGGTTGCTTCGTATCTCATGAAATGGTGGTGGTTAAAAGTTCATCTAATTATGAAACTTGTTATGAACCTATTTTATAATGTTCCCTGAGCGTCGTATTAATTTTCAAATCACCTTCTGACAGGAATCAGATGGAAGAGTTCTGCGCAGCAACAAGCTAGTTTTTATCATGAAATATAAATCCTTTAAAACGAATAACTATTTAGGGAATACTAAGGTGGGAATACATTAGCGTGTCTAATTTGGATCATTAGTCACTTAAGGTGGGGATGGGGAAATTAGGCTAAATAAGGGCATATTGAAAGGCATTGGAAGGGAAAGCTAATACTGAGCCCAGATTTATTCTGGAAACAGTTAGCAGGTTAGAATAGCTTGGAATATCGCAATCCTCAATTCTAGTCTATTTCCATAATACGTTTGAGTACCAATATATTCAAATGTACGAATAGGTGGATGACGTTAACAAATACCCCAAAATTTTCTATGAAAATGAAAATTCTAAATTCATATTCCCCTTCTCTCGAGTACGATGACCTTAAAATTACTCTTGCTCAATTAGTGTAACGTTAACCGATCTAAAAACTAACAATTTAACCATGTATTAATTACATTAACTCCCAAACCCATTTAGAAGAAGGTTTTTTAAGGCTCGGGTCAAGGGATGGTATTATTCAGTCTCCATGGTGCGAAACTCGAATCCTGCCAAACTTAACTAATGTGGTTAGTTGCTGTGTTCACTGAGTGTGCACCGATGTAGGGTGAATCCGTCACTTCTGACTTCGCAGACGAGCACGTTAACCACTGCCCCACCACCGCACAAAAGTCAATAACATCGGATATTTCCAGTCAGTCACCGGTGCAAGTACCATTCCGGTTCGATGTAGTTTACCTCCGGTGATCGGTGAGAACCGAGGCTTTCTACGTGTTTTAATAAAGGTGTTATTTATTACTGTTTTTATCACTTAGTATAACACTCGATTCCTAAAACCTCTTTATTTAACCAAATCCGTTTACGACTAATAGCATAACTAGTCAGGTATTATTTTGTTTAAATAGGCATTAGGAATAGAACATTTTAGATCAATATTTCTAAACACTTCTACCTATTTGAGATAAATTCTGGAATGCTACGATTAGATTCATTACCGCGATTTGAAAGCCATCTTTTACATATAAAACTGTGTCACATCATATCGCAGAGTAAAATTATTGCCACTCGAAATTTAAAATGTGGACTTATAGATTACTTTAATCACACCGTACCTGTACTCAAATGTCAAGATTCAATCTCTAATGTGACTTTTTTTCCTGTCTTAAACCGTTTGCGGTACATGAAGTAAACTCAAGTCGACTAGTTTAGAAAAAGAATATGATATATTAGAATACCATGTTTTCAGATTTTTTTATTTTTCCTTTCAAGAGAAAAAAATTTACGTGATTTTGCTCTCCGATTTGGCCTATAGGGAAAGTTACCAAACCATTATACTTCCACGGTTGTGGTGGGATTTACTTGAGTTTAAAAGGAGAAGAATTTTTTTATTAAATGCTGACGCCGAATTGGTATTAATTAGCATAGTGATATAGTTTTTATGATACCGCACCTTACACGGGAGATGAAGTCAACGCGTAAGTGGGACTTCAAAATCATAGCTTATAAAGGATGAAGTTATCTTAACTGGATACGTAGTGAAATCAGGGAACATTTCTGACTGCTTTTTAGATTGCTGGATCGTCTCATTTGCTCATCTAACATAAACACATACACATGTTCAAATGTGACTTTGATGGTGCCCAGGTCAGTGATATAGCCGATGTATTTAGCGATACTTTCAAAATCTCAATGGAAGATTTCTTACTTAGGTATAGAAGCAATTCTTTGAATATAGTACTTAGTAGTTTGCAGATTTAGCGAAATTATTCATGCATTACCTACAAACAAGTTTAGTGTCCTATATCAGCATGCAAAGTCATATTCACATTCGACTATTTTATGCTTAGTTTTGTCCAGAAGAGCAAAAAAGAACCTATTACAAATGGAAATCTTGCCAACCTAGATTATGGACGTATTGTAGCAGGCCCGAAAATTCAACAGAATAAACGTTTTCTTTCAACTAAAGCTAATGCACTTTTAGGGAAGTATTTCCGAAAACAGGGTCAAAGGAAAAAATTCCCTTTCCCGTTGAATGAAATTCTCTCCTATAACCTTTTGTTAAAACACGATTTCTGGAAGGTATTTATTCCTTAATTTAAACGGTAAGAACCATTGAGTGCATTAATTATTCTTCACCATTTAGCGCTTGGAGAGATTCTCTGCATGGAATTTAAGGTGATCCTCCATGAAAGTGCTAACAAAGAAGTATGAATGATCATAGCCCTAAAATTAAATGATTAAATTTTCCTACTGTTTTAAATTAAGTAGTCATTAATAAAGTTAATCAATGACAAACCTTTTGGTATCGAAGGTTAATTTCCTGACCAGCATCAGCACAAGCTTTAGCTAAGTGATCAGGTTTTAAATTCGTTTCCATCCACTCGTCGACATCTCCTTGATCAACAAGGGGTGGAGATGCAAATCGCTTACCGTGTTTCGTTATCAATTCTACTGTGTCATACATGCTCCAGTCGGATTCAGGGCCCAGGTATTCTGTACAAAGCCGATTTAAAAAATAAGTTCTCCTATGTTGATTTGTAAATGGAATAATATTGATTACAACTTTATTGCTGTCGATAGCAGCATTTGATTTTTTGCTTCCGGATAACTAGTTAAGTAGTTCCACCTACCTCTAGTGTCTGAGAGTTATTTTACTTTATAATAAACAAATATTGTCTTCCCAAATATAAGGTGAAAATTTAGTCATATATCCTTTTAAACTGCAACGAAAACGTCCTCTGTTACTCTACTAGCACAGCTTTCCCCTTCCATTCATACTTGATTTATGATTAAATCATAGAATAATTCGGTCGTAAACAATAGAAAAATATGTCTCAATCAATGACGTCAGTTAGAGGATTCTCATTGTGGGGCATCAAATGGAGATTAGATGGTAATGGTGTAGTTTAATAAAAACATGCTTTCATATTTTCTATTCTTGAAATGACTTCTCAGCCATCTTTGTATCTATACTGGTGATTTCCTTCTTCAGCATGAGGAGCCAACTTCGCTTATTCGCCAAACTTTCATTTCAAACTAATAAACAAAGAACAAACAAATACTAAAACATTTGAGCAGGTCACTTAGAAGACTTCAAATACAGCATGGTTTTATTATTATTAACTGGGTTTCAAATTTCTTTAACCTCAAACTTTGCTGAACTCGTGGTATGTTTTATGTACTGTTCAGATAATCAACAAAGTCTAATGACTATATTCGCATAATTGACTCATTTCTCCAGTCTTCTTATATTTTAAAAATATATACTGCGATCTGAATAGGGTTTAACGTCCAATATGGTTTGAGATTAACAGTTAAAAACTGTGGTTATGCCAATTAATGGTAGGAAGCGCTAACCCAATATCGCTCAAGCTAATAAAAGTATTTACCTGTGAAAGCGTTTTTACCAAAAGGAAGGACAGATGGATGGTAGCCTCCTGCTAGTGCAGACACTGAGACAAAGCGCTCGGGATTACGAAGACTGATCATTAAAGCTCCGTGGCCACCCATACTAAAAGGAGAAAATCCAATTTCAAATTTGAATTACCCATGACCACACAAACCAAACTTTTCAGGAATGACGTTGAAGTTCTTTTCAATCAGTTCAGGAAGCTGAAAAAGGGAACGTATTTCCGGAAGTTATTGTAATTTTAGGAGATTTGAAATGATTAACTAATAGATAAAAACGAACCTCTTTTACAACGTAGTCGTACATGTTATAGTTCTCCCTCCATGGTTCCTGAGTTGCATTGACATAGAAGCCGGCGCCACTTCCCAAGTCGAAGTCATCGTCTTCACCGGGAATATTGCAACTGCCTAAAATATTACAGATCGGTATCCCAATATGTCCACAAATTTTTCATAATTCCCCATTCGTACAGGAAAATTGGGTTTTCGTTATCGTTTTAGCGGTTTAGCTCAGTTTGATACCGGGATTAGTTAAGGCAAATGTAGGCATCGGATCTTGGTTTAGGGATTTCGAACTCTGGCTATTTGATGATGCGAACTCAATGGAAGATTATCATATTATTGACGATTGATCTAGATTTGTCAAACCTTGTGTCGTTATGATGGTTAAATTTTAGTGATGTGGATCTTCAAAGTTCCAGATAATTTCAATGACGAAATAGATTTGTATTTGGCTTTTCCAGTCCAGGAAGATTATCTGCTTTACTTTAATTGTAATTGCATCAGATAAGAACGATGAAATTATAAGATTGAATTGTAATTGTAATTTTGACGGTATTGTAATTGTAAAACTTCAGAAAACTGATTAGTTAGATGTTTCGAGACTCTTTTACACAAAACTCTTAGAATCTGCTCCTTTATGGATGCCGATCCATAAATTTTGGACTCAGGATCCATTCTTATTTCTAATCCAGCAGCAAGAGTTTTATTTATAGTCGGCTTTAAAGCACCCTACTGCCATAGTGATCGTAAGTGTGAGTATAATTCAAAATAATCAATATTTCAGCACAGATACTGATATTTAGATTTAATAAACTCTTCTGTACGAGACGAAACCTCAAGAATTAAGGTAGAGATCAAGGCTAAAATGTTCATTCACCTAATTTATAGTCAGCGCACGCTCCATTTATCCAAGAAGTTTTAATAAGATAAAATTTTAGTTACATTGCACCGCACTATTGTTAAAAAACCAGAAATGTTCACTAGGAATACAGACAGATCGTCAAATATAACTCTCCGTATGTCCAGTTGTAAATTATCTCGATCGCTACAAAAATATGTAATTTAATTTGTGAATTAAAAGTGTCTGAGCACAATATCAGTCGCTATTCAAAATAAGCAGGACCTAGAATTGTTTATCTTGAGACTGTAATATGAGTGGAAAGTAATTCTCTATAAGAATCTTCGGTCGTTAAAGTTCCATGAACGTGCTACTGCTCAGGTCGATAAAAGTACTGTCGTGCAAAACTTAAGGTCAGAGGTTTTGTAATGAAGCCTCGATTTAAGAATCTTATAATCAATTTAAATTTAAATTAAAACCTCACACGATGCGTGTTCATTTTATTGTCCTTTCTTATGAAAAATATATTTTTAAATGTGGGTTTACTTTTTAATCATTCTCCACTTCTTATTTATGATGAGAAATAAAATAACTTGATTACTTGAAAAAGGATATTACAAAAATAGTATGACTGACGAGGACTTGTATCTGGATTGACCAAGATGAGTCCTAACTGAGAAGCATAACGCTGAGCACCAGATTTGATAATGAAGTCTTGCTCAGAACACGTCAACCCCTGAAGGAAGAACACAACGGGACAGGGTTTATCTAGTCCATAGCACGGAGGCAAATAAATTCCAAATTTCATTGGACACTTTGTTGAGAGACTAGAAGGCAGAGTGCAATTATATCAAAAGTAATAGAAATCTTACCTTTCGTGTTGAAAGACTTTCTGTTGCCCATCGAAACACCTAGCCGAGAAGACTTCTTTGAGAGCCATTGATTGATGAAATGCTTAGCAAATTAGAAATGAAATTACACCCTTGTCCGTTATTTGGAGGAATTTAGTCACACCTACGCAAATTACAAGAAACTATGCATATTTTGATAGCCAGGTGTGGGGAATTCGAAGAATTATTTATCAGTCATTTGTGTGTCGACTTGTGTCAGGCATCCAATCAAGAACCAGTATTCGATAGGAGTGCACGCCTATTGGTTCATATTTAACATGTGTCTGTTTATCCCGCAAATGTATCTGCATTTTCCTCTCAATCATGATAATGTGATTGGCGCTAGCGATGTTTTATTTGGGAATAAGTGCACGAGGTTTTGTATTCTGGTCCGTTATGTAAGGACTCAGCTTTCATCAATTGGCATTTGTCATGTGTTATGTATTGGATAAAAGGGTTACGTCAGAAACATTATTTGGAGAGGAGACATATAGCTTTCAGTACGAAACTTACTGAGGAGATTGACAGTAATATTCGAAAATTTCGGTGTTGAAATTAAGGGTTTCTACAAAGCACGTGTCTAGCTCCTTTGTCTTAAAGGTCTTCGTTGGGGTTACGATAATAATCAACGGCTAACGGTTAACACCAGTTCTAGAGCAGAAGGCTAAGAGCTGCTTTGGCTAAAATGTGTTGATCTAGCCACAATGTGGATTCAAGCGGGTAAGAGAGAGATAAGGAACGAAGGCGATGAGAGAGCAGATGTACTTTCAAATGAAAGAATTGATAAACCGGTCTAGATATGACCGATGGGGATTTGAGCCATAGGGACGTAAAGATATTACTGTGGCTTCGTGGCGGAGAAATCGAAGTATTTTCATAGAGGATGAGGATAAAGAGTAATTTTAGGAATACTGTCATTCTTCATCTTCATGGCTTAAAATATTTTGATAATTCTGTTCAGTCCGAAAGAAATTTAGCTTTGAAGGTGATTGGATGAAAAATGCACTGGATTTTGGTCTTTAAGTTGCGAAGATTTCCTAATTTTGCATTTTACAAATCAGTTCTAACTTATCTGACGGCATTTATACTCAAGGTTAACTAAGTATAAGAGCTATTAATTAGTACAATACAATTATTTAGTAGAACCGTCAATTTGTATGATCATATTTATGCAGACAAACGCCATTACATAGGCTTTATCAATCAGATGACTTCTTTCAGAACTAAAAATTTGAAGTTTTATTTTAAGCAATTATTTCCGTATATTGTATTTAGCTTCAGGTATTTTGTGTGTATACAAAGTTGAGTTCGTCAAAAGTAGCCATTAATTACTCAAAAAATGGAACTTTACATCAGCTGAAAAGTGTAACCGTTCCGTTATCAGTAGTAAATATTCTTTCCCAGATCCCAATATTATCAACGAGAGCGATAAAGTAAGCCATCTTCTGTTTCAATTTTACAAAAGGCTCAATAGTTTAAAGATTTTATTCATTATCCAATACAACTATGTAAAACTACAGAGTGCACTGATTTTCGTTCCTCATGTTTAAAATTTTGCGAGATTTTTTGCGTGGAATTTAAGATGATCTTCCATGAAGGTACTAATGAAACAGTAGTAGTGATCATAACCCTAAAATGAAAAAGAAATTATATAAATGCTACTAACCACAATTAAGTAGATATTAATTCATAACTCTCAGTTGATGACTAACCTTTTGATAACGGAGAATGATTTCTTGACCTACTTCAGCGCAGACTTGGGCAAGTAACTCGGGTTTCAAGTTCTTATGCAACCACTCATCTTCATCACCCTGATCAATAAGAGGCGGTGATGCGAAACGCTTTCCATGCTTTTTAATTAGCTCAACGGTGTCGTACATACTCCAATCATTGTCAGCACCCAGATAACCTTGAAGTAAGAAAACGGTCATGTGAAATAGTAAGCGATTTGTGAAAGTGAGATTTTGTATTCATCGTTTTTTGCAAAACACGTTTATATCACAATTACATCGCCTTATATTAAGTCATACTATTTCAAAAGAAAGCACAATTAAATGCAACAAGAAACTCGATATTTAACATAATGCATATCTTTTAATGAAAATAACAGGTATTAGTTTTACAGTCCACTATTAGAAATGTTAATTTTAATTCCCCACAAAATATCTCGAAAACTGTAAAATTAGTCGATTGAAAGACATACCAGTGAAAGCTTTAATACCCCAAGGAACAGTAGAAGGGTTAACCATCGCCGAAAAAGCGGAAACGGAGATAAAACGATCGGGATTACGAAGGCCAACCATGAGTGCTCCATGACCGCCCATGCTAAATTTCAGGAATTTGAAAATCGAATTTCAAGTAACCTGTGGCCAAATAGACCGTATTTCCCATTAATAATGTTGAAGTTCTTTTCAATCAACTCAGGGAGCTAATACAAGGGAAATCATATGAAAATCGTTCCATTTGGGGTGTTTTAAGATGTATCAAAGAATTAAATAAAGGTTGGACTTCACCTCTTTCGTGACATAATCGTACATGTGATAGTTCTTGTTAAATGGTTCTTGAGTGGCGTTAACATAGAAACCAGCGCCAGTCCCAAAATCAAAGTCGTCATCTTCGCCGGGAATGTTGCAACCACCTAAAATGACAAATAAAAGAGAATCGCTAATTACTAGTCCGATAGTTCTAGAACATTTCTTTAGACTATTTGTGAGACCACATGGTGGAACCGAAAATCTCAAATTATTACTCTTCTCTGAAACATCTGAAAGATTCGTGGGAGAGTTTATATATTTATAAATTCTCAAAACTCTCCGAAAATTCTAGAAGTATTTAGGGAAAAATGCAATAAAAAGTTGATACTTATGCGATAAGAAACTGTTTAAATTTTGAACGGTTGAAATGACTTTATAATTAATCGAAAATATGTCAGCAATTCTAAGAAAGGCTTCCATTTATCATTCCCGAAATTACGATCTTTCATGGGCATAACCACGAAAGATATTCTGAGTTAGGTGGAAGTATAGTAAAAATGCAATATGAATACTGCTTTTCTAGCTAAGAAGTGGATATGGATATAGATGAGCAAGAGATTCTAGCAGAGTGGTAAAGACTGTTATTATTAATTTAAATTCGGTTTTCATAAAGTATCAATAAATAAGGGGATGATAACTTATGAAAGAAAAGGAATAAAAGGGATAAACTTACGAGGACTTGTATCGGGATTGACCAAGATGAGTCCTAACTGAGAAGCATAACGTTGAGCCCCAGATTTGATAATGAAATTCTGTTCCGTACACGTTAGACCCTGAAGGAAGAACACAACGGGACATGGTTTGTCAGGTCCATAGCAGGGAGGCAAGTAGACGCCAAACTTCATTGGACATCTCGTAGAGATACTGGAAGACAAAATGCTGATAACAGAATCTGAAAAGGGCATTACCTGTCATGTTCGAAAACCTTCTGATAGCCTTCAAAACACTTGGCAGAGGTGATTTCTTTGAGAGCCATCGTGCGTATCATAATCCAGACAAGTTGTAAATTAAAGTGAACCCTAGTTCCAAGAGTTGGTGGTTTTAAGTATACAGTCCAATGCATGGAAGTAGTTGCAGTGTGAGTAACGTAAACTAGATAATCGACTCGTTAACGTAAACACTAAGGTCCACTCTGTCTAGTTTGATTCGCACCAGGATGTAAAATTACAATCAGAAACGAAAGAAATATGCATATATATATATATATTCTCCTTTATTAATATTTCCAAATGCTCTAAATTATCAGAATGACCTAATTAACTAACTCATTTTGCGACATGTTTGCAGGTACTTGGAGTTGTAAACGATGTATTAATTTTTCTCTAACATCAGATTTTCTGGCATCGAAAATGTCTATCCCTGTAAGGAGGTTGACGACTTATAATGATGTTACTGTTATAGTGGTGTTATTGCTCCCTCCCTGTAGAACTTGAGGTGTTTAATTTTTTCTTGTGATCTCATACTCCTATGTGGGATCATCATGGACCCCTAAGCGCTTTGTTTATTTTAGGGTGTCAGATCACTTCTCTCACTCCCTGAATGTGAATAATTAAGTTATAGTAGGAGTTTATTAGAGAAAAGGCAGGTAACGTAAGGGAATATAAGTGCCTGAATGTGAGTAGCGGAACAGTGAAGGGAGCATGCGTATACCGAAGTTCCCACGCAGCTCATGTGTCGTTGACCGCTCATCTGAGCTTTTCAGTAGTATCTCCAGATCCACAGATGCTGATTGGCTCTTCTTCCGGGCAGGGAGGAGGTATTCATAAAAGTGCCGAAACATGATTGGGTGGTTAAATAGTACAGCCATTTTAGTTGGCTGGTGAGATCATAAGTATAGACAGCTCTACCTCATCATGGCGGCCCCGTACATGCCACTTGTATTATAGTATTTTCTTCAATCCCGTCTTATCCCTATCCATCCATCTATTAATGTTATCTCTTATTCACCGCTTCTTCTCTGCAACCATTACCACCTGCAAATCGCAATCTCCTCCTGTTCTTCTCTTTCACTCTTGAAGTTAGCAAAGTAAAAGTAGTAGGTTAACCAGTTTTCTGCCTCCAATTTTGCTGACTACTAAACTAGAACTCCCTTTTTTCAACATATCTTCACAGTCATCGCCATACTCTTCTGCGTCTGTAGGTGACTTGACCTATTCCTTCAATATCTGTGCCCAGAGCACAGTGACTAATGTGCTCACGGGTTCAGTGGCCATCTGTAGTTATAAGCACTGATTAGGTCTGGCTAATAAAGGGGGGGGGGGGCGGAATTCGAGTTCCTCATCAGAGAGCCTCCGTGATGCTGCTCTTCTAACCAGAGATAAATGTTGAGAAATGCTTACTTAAACGGGCTTGGGAGTTATAATCTATTATTTCTTTAGCGTATATTACTGGCCCATCTAAATTCTCCCCATTATATCATTCGCCCATTCGCCAATATCTGAGTTTAATTATATAATTTATTATTATTACCTGCGGTATTACAAAAAATTGACTATCTTTAATTGAGAAAAGTAAATGAAATGGGTTAAAAGAACGCCTAATAAATGATACAAGGGAAAGGATGAAAAGATGATGAGGGCAACGTCAAGGTACTGAAGAGCCCTATTTCATTTGATTTTTGAACCCAATTTTAACAATATCTACTAACTGGAAAATTCAACTTCCAAAATTCAAATTTCACGATTCGTCTCCCGGATCGCAGTAAATGTTCGTCAACTATTTTCAGTGCTCATTGACCGAGATTATTTAATCAGAATCATTTCGTTGTTTTTGCGGATGGTTAAAAAGGCAAAGGTTTTCTATATGCAGTTCATCCACGAACAGTTTTAATATGCAAACAAATAATTTGTGAATAATTTTTAATAACTTAAATATTTTCACAATATAAGCTCTTAAAGATACGCAATATAGCATAACTTAAAATGCACTAGCAAAGATAAATTTCATATATTTGACTATTTGATAATATATAGTCACTTATCAATGCTATCCTACAAAGGCGTCGCCTAAACTGACTGACTCACCATTCTAAAATGATGAGAAAATACTTAATGCTTTTAAACATCAACTTGACTTACTATTAATAGAACTTACTAAAGATCAATAATCCGATTCAATAGAGCGGAGATTATTGTCGATCTGATAGGTAAAATGGAATGGCGACTAAACTAAAACCAATCAATGTCATTTATACATACTTAGAAAAACAACTTCCCCTTTGATTAAGATATAATTAAGCGAATAGATCTGTCTAGTTAGAAGAGTTTGACCAGCACGGACCCATGAAAAAGCACCAGAATAGTAATTAAAATAGAACTCTAGAGACAATTAAACAATCATAAACACTCAAGGAAAAATCTAACCTAGAGTAAATTACCGAAAATTCCATTGACCAAACGAAACCTTACGCCCAGGAATGTATATTTATCTAACTGTATAATAAAATCAACCATGCAGTAGCATTTGCATATTCTCAACCAAAAAAACGGAAGGCGGATTTGAAGCAACAGCGTTAATTTTACAATAAGAATACATACGAGAAGAGAAGGAAAAAAACGGTGAGAAAAAAGGAACTCATGATCTGATAATTTTCAAGATTTTCTTAGTCATTGACTTAACATCACGTGAATGAGCAACATCGATCTCTAAATCTCCTTCAACTTGCTCTGCATGTTCCGACAAGTCTGGAATATATTTATCGATTTCCAGAGCTCTTGCAAGGTCAGCAAGGGAAGAGAAGGTAGCAATAAGAGCATACACCGCCTTTAGAGCATAAAACGCTTGAATAGGACGTTTAAAGTACCGTCTAACATCCAAAAGATGGAATAGGGAGGCAGCGACTTCCATCGCTTCAGATTCATTAACCAAAGGGCACATTGCGAAGTTCACTGTTAACGCAAGACCTGCCATTTCGTGTTCAGGAGTCTTTTCGGAGGGTTTTGGGGAGGAGGGTGCTTTACCTTCTGTCTCCTCTTCAACACGTATCAAACGAATACACAGAGCAGCTACAGGTCCCAATGGGATTAATTGTAAATGGGCCATATCCCAATCATAAGTCAAGGCAAAAATATTGCATAAAAGTCGCGCTTTTGCAGCATCTAAATTCAGATAGGACGACTTTGAGATATAACCCGAAGGAGAGGGAAAAGCTTCTGCGAATTTGTGAAGACTTTCATTAGGATCGGTAAGTAGAGACAGAATAAGTTCTGGGCATCGCCAAATAGCCAGGCGGAAAACTTCACAGATTGCTTCACACTGTTGAAAGGTTGCCCATCGATTAAATTTGAGCAAACTCAGTGTCTCTTGAGAAACTTCGGCAGAATCTAAATCAGGAGATGACAGTTTGAGGAGATCAGGAAGAGCACAACTAGCCCATTGGTGAGCGATACCGGTGCTACCAGCAAACATAGATGAAAGTTCGTCAGGCGAAAATTCAGATGAAATAGGCTCGTCGTATAAAATGGGACGCATTGTTATCGGCAAAGTACGGCGTCGCATAATCTTATTATGAGCATTGAAATCAGCGGAGGAAGAAGGAACGACGAAGTTGGCAGAAGTCTCCAAGACTCCTCTAAACATGGAACCAAGAGGCGTTTCAAGAAAATCTGATGGCAGATTGGTTATATAAGCTGGTATTTGCTTTCCGGTAAGGTGATTTACAAAGTGCGCAGAGAAGGAGTTGCAGTTGTGGCGTAAAAATTCATACGAACCCGGTTTAAAAAGCGATTTTGAAAGTTCCTGAATGTACTTTTGTACTCCATCTTCAGTGAGTTGGGTTTTACCCATAAATTTTCTCTCAATTAACAGAGCAGTTTGTACTGATCCTGGAGTACAAGTGCTGATTCCATCTTGGCAAAAGAAGTATTCACGATTATATACGACGACACCGGTATGCCATATACCGTCAAAGTGCCGTCCAACCACAGTGTTGGACAGCAATTTCGCCATTCCCATTGATAAATCATAGATATAAAGATAAACATCCATATTCTTGCAAAGGTGTTACAAAGTCCGCCAAAAAGTTCCTAACATAAACTTCAAGGTCAATGGCTTTGAATTCTGAATTTGTAATTTTATAGCCTTCAATCCTTCATTTTTTATGTTTTCGTGAAATTGGTCAACTTAAAAATGATTTATTTTTGGATTAATTTGTTCTTTCTCGTTGTATAAAGTAATTTAGAATACGTAAATAATCTATTGCGACCAATCATATTTTCAATCTGTATCAAAGAAGGCAGCAAAGAATGATGAATTGATTACTTCAATGACAAATTTTCTATTACCGGTCGTACATACTTATTTAAATGCGAATTTGAAGCAGGTTATTAGATATGTACCAAAATTTTAAAATATTTATTAGTGACCTGATCATTCTTTACAGTAAATTTTATAGCTTCTCTTTTGTATATCACAGTAAAGTGCTTGATAGCAATTTCGCAATATCAATAAATAGATCAAAGCAATAAGTAGCGATATCAATTATTATATGTTCATTTAAATATTAAAATAATTTCTTTAATAAAATGATAGAGGATTTACTCAAAGATTCGCCATTTTACAAATATTATTAATAATACCGCAACTGACCTATTAATAGGAATCGAAAAAAGATTTTATCCAATTACGTTGACATAAAATATTTCACTTGAATAGTTATCTATCGGTACTTTACATTTTTCACAGATTACTTATAGTAGAATCGTGATGCTACAAATTTAAGCTCGCTCATTATCGTTTCTAGTAATATTCATCGTATACGCTCTCAATCAAGCAATACAACCTTAATCAAATTAAAAAGAACTTTGGCCTTTCTTTTTAAATAATACAGCATGAATCATCAACAAATTATATTTTAGAATATTTAATAATACATATGTGTATATGATTTTATGTTACTTTTCATCAGCAACATTTTCTACATTCCCACCAACATCACCCGCTCCAGCTGGTGATTTATTCTCCTCCCGAGAAAAATCCTGTCTTAAAAAATCCTTCACATCATCCAATGCATTCAACTGTCCGATAACAATACTCTTTCTTAACAGATGCAGTTGTCTTGAATGCATCATTCTGTAACGGTATATAAGACAAATCCGATAACAGCACAAACTGCAACAGAGTGCTATAATTAGAAAGTAGAAAACTGCTAAAACCAGAGCACCTGGATGTATTCGATTAAACAAAAAGACTGCCTCAGAATTTTCTTCCTTCTCTTGCTCTGAGCTAATGTGGATACTTGAGCGCCTTTTATACGTCTCTGAAGTTTCATAAGAGGCTATAATTAACTCCATAAAGTTATGATATATCCAGGCGGCAGAATTCATAATTACTCGTGCCAACAGTCCTCCATCAATAACACAATCTTGAGGGGAAGTTGAACCATCTTGAAGAGTCGTATACCCGTCTGGGCAGACTAGACATCCAGCAGTAGACGGCCAACCTGTTTCCCCTCGATAATAACCCCTGGGACAGGGTTGACACTGTCCATAACCATAGGGGGATTTGGGTACATAACCTGGTGGGCATGCTCTACAACTCAGTGGCAAGCTGATCAACTCGTAAGCACTTTCTTGCTCCAGAATGGGTTTGGAGCTTCCATTTTTAATAACGTAATCATCTGTCGTTATAAATGGCAATTTAATGCGGGGGTATTTTATCTGAGTCCCAGTTGGGCAGATAACTCCAACAGAAGTATGGATCATTGCAAAGGAGCCGTTATTATAAAGTGTCTTCAAGAGACGAAAATCTAATTCACTCTTAGTTACAGCATGGAGATATGAGAGTGTAATTTGGCTAGTGGTGTTTATTTTACCCGGATTTGAGAGTAGATTCAGAGCATTATTACAAAGGCTGATTGTAACAGTTAGATTTGTCTGCATGGCCGTTGAATATTCAATAGGAACTTGGTTTACCGACACACTTAAACAAGGTGATAACTGATATTCATCAATACTTCGAAGTTTCTTACAGAATGCGTCAGCTTCATTCTTCCAAACTTCTGAAATGGATGAATTTGCATTTGGAATAGTATAAGTCCAAATAATGAGAGGTTGGATATAATGAACCAAAGAGAATTGATTATAAATCAGCTCCTCATCCATAGAAAGTGGTCGAGATTTCGGTAGATTATCAGTACCGAAGAAACCTGTTGTTTGTGATTTAAAGGTCTTACAAGTTATTGTTGACATTGTTCGTTGACTAAGTAGATTCAAGCTGTTACCAAGTCTGTGTCCTTCCGTCTTTGAAGTCACTTGTTTTGACGACGTTTTCTCCGAATTTCGAGAATAAAAATGATCCATTTCGCCTGGGACGGATAAAGGGAGATGTATTGGTATAACTTCTCCAATATGAATAATGTTCCCAACTGTATTATACCATACCGTAGTCGCTCTAAAATCGGGATTGGTTAGTACTTTAGGTTTCAATAAGTTAGTTATGTTAGTTCTGAAAGAATTCCTATTGAGTTCAGAATATTTCTGACTATCCAAATTACAAGGAAGTTTTATTAGGCGACCACTTGGCAACCAAACCGTAAACTGAGCTCTTTTCGACTCTTCTGCTGAGCATTTTTCAAAAATTATGCTAACGATAGAGACGTAATGTAGAATCAATATTATTTCCATAATAAGTGCAGTTGAAAGAATAAAAGCCCCGATGCATTTCTCTTATTGAATTAACATTATTAATAAATGATCGATTTTTCATCTGTTCATGCATTAAATTAAGAAAATTGCTTATGTGTCCAAATAGTTAGAGAATATTTTGCCTGAATGGTACAAATTCTACAGCTTAAGGATTTCCTGTATCCATGGAAAGCGTTCTTTTCAGTTCGAAGACAGTTACTTATCTAAATTCATGTATAAATTTCGCATTAATAAGTAGTATTATTATTACTCATAGTAATACGCAAAACTTATATAATTATAATTGTGAGATGCAACCGAAATCGGTCAAAAGAATGTTTAGCAAATGATGAAGGGGAAAGGATCATAACGATGCCGATAGCAATGTCAAGGTATCAGAGTCTTACTTCATTTGAATTTTTGGATTCGAGGAACACAATATTTAGTAAACGGGTAGTCAGCGTCTCAAAATTTAAATTTCATTAATCGTCCCTTGGATTGCAGTAAATGCTTGTCTGTAATTGTTATAACGTAATAAACTAAAAGTTCCGGTAGTAATCTTGTAGAGCCAACAATCTGGAAAACTCGGTAATATAGCAACTTAACGCAGAAGCCAATAATCCGCGGCAGAGCACAAGACATGTTACAGTCAACACGCGTGTATTAACGAAACTCACTCTCAATCGGTATCGGCTTAAACAAATGAGTATAATTATCAAGTATCTTTTATCAGTGGAGAAATAAAAAGAGAAATTACATTTTTATTCATAGAATAAATAACGGGAGCGGGGGAAATAATTATCATTTCTTCTAACAGTAATGTTCAACGCTTACTGACCGATATTCAGTCAGAGATGTCAGTCCTGCTGCTTAAATTCATATTTTTCTAACAATGTTTGAAAAGACAAAGCGATCATGCTTGATGTGTGGCAGGTTATAGTTTTAACCTACCAGAGATGAGATAGCTAAACATTCTAAGTTGGCAGAGCTTCGTAAGCTATGTTCGCTCAATGATGAATTTAATTAACATATCAAAGTATACCTGAGAATGTTCTTTTGAGCGCTGTCTATGTAATTTTCATCAACCATTCAATCACTCATTAACACGCTCTGGACATATATTGGACCAGACCACAGGGATCAATTCCTGAAAGTTAAACTCTGAAAAATTAAGAAACTATAAAGTAATTCCAAAATCCTTCGCATCCCAACTCCATTAGATATTCCTATTCGATCCCCTACTCGACTCATCCCTTACCGAATTACTTCACTATTTCCCGTGTTCAAACACAATTCCATAATTAAGGTCTATAGATATTTTCTTTCATTGCTATGGGTAGTAATGATAAACATGTCTGCCGGTAGTGCAGCCGTTGGCGTAATCGTCTGTGATGTCAGTAGTCACGGATCCGATACTCATCGGTGCGCACACAGTAGGCGGAAATGCCCAATCACAGTGGTAAAGTCTGGCTAATAAAGATGGCCGTTATACTGTCCCACTACCCCTGACGAGTGTTTCAAAGTGCTCTCCCGGATTAGCTTGGGAGTTATTAATAAACACATGAGTGAATGAGTTGGGAGACGCATGAGGGAGCAAATGCAAACACATGATAGAAAATACAACTCATTGATCGATTTCCTTACTTTGATATAAACGTTTTTACCCTGTAGAAAACGCTTTGATGATATAATAAGTATGTGAATAAGAAATATCGGCAAGAAAATCAACCAAGATGAGAAAGAATCAGTTAACCATCAAAAAAGCCCAGTCAATGAGTAAAAGTACCAAACCCCTCAACATTATAATGCATCTCTTTACTATGAATGCGATAAAATATAAACATTGCAAGCTTAAAGAATAGATGTTTCTCTTCCAAGTGTAACCTTTAATTCCCAGGAAATTAAGACCAAATGTGATTAGAGTTATCACATATTTCATTATTCGATTTCAGATGTACATAACCGAGAAAAAAGGCAAACTAATTACAGACAATACATATTTACAAAAAGAGTGGGGAGGGGAAATCTCCATCTTCTAGAGATAAAAGCCATTTGAACGAGAGCTAGTCTTCGGTTGTACTGGTGAAGTGGTATTACTACCTCGTCGGGGTGGTGGCGAAAGAGAGGGGAGGCGAACTTGAGGGGACACCTGCCGACGGTTCCCATGGTGACGTGACGCTGATTTCGACTGATGTGGAGAGAATCGTCGGGCACTACTAGACTCTCGACTTCGATGTCGCAACCGCCTTTCTGAATCTCGTTTATCCTGGTGATGGCGATAACGGTTTTGGCTGCCGTCGAAACGATGTTTTGGCGGGGATGACTTCTGTTTGTCGTGGCGATGTCTATCTTTATCTCTATGTCGACTGTGAGAACTTTCAGTACGGCCTATGGGGAGGGAGAAAAGGAGAATCACATAAAGAAAAAACCCCTAGTTGTCGAACGACCAACAGGAACATTAACCACCGGTTCCAAACTCATCAATGCATATCCAATTATTAGAATGACCAAACGCTAGGAGCGACAGAATACGACTCTAACTTTAATGTAACAGCAACGTGTTTATGTCAAATTTAGAAATCATTTGTTCAAAATCCATCTCTGCATCTCCAGTGACAGCAATAACAAAACCCATCAAGTCAACAGAATGCATTTCTCAATCAGAGGTCAACGTGCATGTCTGTTACGTTAGACCAAGTAATCAGTTATCTTATCATACTGGTTAATAATGATTAACAGGAGGTAGTAAAATACGAGTCACTAATTAGAGCGGCTCCAGGTTATCTTCTCCCTCTTCAAGTCAGGTATTGCATAGGAAGTCGATTATTCTCAATCATAGTGCTATAGCCAACAGATGTCTATCATCAACTGGCGATCAGAAATAATTGACTGGCGATAAGATCCCCACTATAATGTCCACAGGCGGTCTCGCTGTGTGTTTGCGTGCTTGCACATAGATACCTAAACAGGTATCGATCATCACGCCGAGACACCGACAACGAGACATGACTGACGTCTAACGAAGAATTGTTTTGTATATAAATCTAATTTACTTATTAATAAATTGGAGTGGCTTGCCTGCCACCTACGAACTGATCTGATGACATGAGTGGCTGGACTTATTCTAAATATTCGATTGATGTGGCCCCGCTAGACTTAACGTTGTTACGCATGAAGACCTTTAGATGGCTTCCTTCTTCCCAAGATTGGTGTCAGAAAACTCTTAATTTAATGAGCAAATGAGTAATAACTATGATCTTTTTAAATGTTAGAGCAAACAAACAGAAACAGATGAACAAACAAACCTGTTTTATGTCGATACCACGCATAATCTGAAAACGAGAAAGTAATATTGCAAGGAATACTTACTTAGTTATGTTATTAAATAATGAGCAGACAAAAGGGTTGAAAAATAAGCATTAAACGGTCAAAAGATAACGGGTTGAACGTTAATTGGTAACATTTGCTGTTTGGTTAACAAACCTTTGCTGGGCACCTTAAACATGCGTGAATCTAAAGGGTAAAAAAATGATGGGGGTTACTTGAGTCTAATAATAATTTCCCGTTCGTTGAAATATCACTCATCCGATTTGTGACTGTCTCTTGAATTTATAAACCTTTCCTATTGTCTTAAGTAGGGGGCTCTGAACATGATCCGGTTACCCCTGTCTCGAATTTACGACAAATAGATCATCGAAAGCAAAACCATTCTTATATTTTCTAAAACAGACATTTTTCTTACTTCTAACTTTGAATGCACTGAAGCTGGTTATTCAGGAGTTTATGGGATGATCTTTAAGTCATTTCAGAGTGAGTAAGACGGGCATCCCACTTAGTGGTAGGGAGCGAAAATCGCTGCGGACCAGTTTGATTAATGCGCTATTGCAACATTAACAAATGCTATTTAATCTTACATTTTAGGAGGAGCAAAAAAGTGCAGATGATGTCGGCATGATTAAGCATTATTAATTAGAAATGACTGCATAAGCCGATGACTAGGATTAAGAATAAGAGCGGTCTATTGGAAGCCTATATAGAAGACTCGGAGAATACATTTTGACTAGATCAAATTCCGGTACTAATACGACAGGGTATAATTATAGAGGTCTACTAACTGCCCTATTGGGATAAAAAGAGACGTTAGCAGGGAGACCAAATTAGCTCTAAATTTGTCAACAGACACGTACAAGTTATGAATGCAAACAGAAAGATTAACTTCACTACTTCCAACAGTGAAAAAACGTACACGTCTCATAATTTATAGATCACAGATTCTACGGTGTGATCGAAAGATAACCACAATTAAAAATCATAAAACGGTTAAATGTTCGAAAACATTCAGGGTTATCGGCACTTCAAGAAGTTAAAAAAAAACAGTTGTTCGAATGCATAATAATGGCGATTGATCATTAAAGAAGCACGTGTTCAGATCGGTGTAAAGAGCGCAAAGAATTGCCATGCAAGCTCAAGTCCACAGGTTCTACAAAAGTCCCGAGCTGTTTAAGAAAATGCAAGCGAGTATTTATAAACAAATAAGATTTTAAATGAAACTCTCATGTTTTTGCATAAAGCCTGTTTATAATTAAACTACTTAACTTGGAAAACAGAGAATTATTTCCGAATCACCCTGTAGGCTTTACAACAGATTATAAATACCAATGAAAAATATTACAATGTAAAAACAAATTCAAACTTAAACAAGATATATAAACCTACCTCTTGAATCGCCAGATTTTCCATGTTTCTGGGAGTTGGATACTCGACTGTCTGGTGTTTTCGTGAAGTGTGGTGAGCTCTGCCGTTGACGCCAAGTACTGATGATTGGTGATTGAGATCGTGAAAGGAGGTCCCGAGACCCCGATCGAGAACCTATCAAAGGTGAGGGGTTTCGGATCTGTCGCTCCAGGAGACCAACGCTGCCACGAGCCTAAAGAGTGCAAGAATGCATAAGTAATTGCACCAAAATGCAATAGAATTAAGAAGAGTCAAGGTAAGTGCTGCTCCTGTGACGGCGGCCCAGAGGTTCGTCTACAAAGTCACAGGTCAGGAGATTAATGCTCAATCTAATGAAATGGATGACAAAACGCACTAGTTTGGATATGCTATTGGGGTGACAGAATATGAGTTCATCCCCTGAATGGCTTCAGGATACCTTGGTGAAGACCAAGTTAAGTGTCACTAGCTTAAAAAGTTAATACGAGCAGAATAATAATCCAAGGTAATGGAGTATATCGAAGCAGCCTGTACCTTTAATTTATCGACCTTATCCCAAACCTTTTACTTTAGTTGGACTATGCAAAACCATTTGATGAAGAAATCATAATATCTAAAAGACAAAGCTATGTCATATATGTCGGCGCATATCTGAAATAGGAGTTTCTCCGACTGACGGATTGAAGCAAACAAGTGAACTATCATGAGAAGACTCATGATAATTAATCAATCCCAATTAACATAATCGCGATTAGGAACCAGCTGCTGAGAATAAAACCAAAGACGAAGATTCTCACCCTGATTGAACTTGAATGAGTTCTGTTATGAAAAATTTCGTAAACCTGATTAATCTTGCCAGTATTGTTGTTGAGTGTAAATTTTAAGAGCTAACCACAGTTTAAGAACAGAAAACTAAAAGCTGACTAGGCCAAAATGTGTTGAACAAACCACGATGAGCATTCAAGCGAGTAAGCGAGCTGAGAGGGAAGCGCAGGAGCCAGGAAATGACAAGTGTTTGCGTGTGTGTATATATATGAGTGGGAATACAATGAGAGTTTATGACTCACTTGGGTAGGGACGCACATGAGATCATGAATGAAATGAAATGAGACAGTAATAGAAAGGGAGGTCGATAAACGCATTTAGAAATAGAAGATAGGGGTTTTGAGCCATAAAGACGTCACTGCGGCTTCGTGGAGGAAAGATCGAAGTATTTTCAAAGGGAATACGAATAAAGAGTAATTCTGGAAATACTCAGTCTACACCAACTAACATCTCTGTAACTTCAAAGACAGAAGCAGCGCCACCACACAATCTTTTGAGGAAGTAAACTAAGGTGTATGCCTTCTTCCACCAGCAGACGAATGTAAACCGGTTTGTGAAACGCTGGATTACGGAAATGCATACAAATACAATTCGCACTTGAGAATCAACATCTGCAACTCCCATACAAACGCCTCTATAGTTGAGCTTTGAATGAATTAAATACATCCGAACGCTAAGGGTATGAAGGTCTAACGGACGAAGCTGGACCAATCCTAACTTGGGCTATTCAGGAAGCATTGGTTTCAGAGCCAAATTCTCCCATTTTAACAGTCCAGATTCCTTCTACATTAAACGTATTATTAAAAGCTACACAAACACTCTGATCAGATCACATCTTTGATGCAACCTCTTGATTTAATACTTGAAATCCTTTGCGATCCATCTATTGCTATATATACATATACTCAGCAACTAAACGTAAAAAAGACAGGTTAAAATGCTCAATAAGCAATATCAGAAGTAAATTTCTTCTTTGAGGAAATTTGAGGCACAAGTGTGATTAGTGGAAGATGAGCCAAATTTTTATCTCATCCAACGCTCTGAACTCTGTTACTGGGATAACTATTAGCAGAACCCAAGAGATGGAAAAGCAAAAATGGAACAATGACTAGATCTAAAAATCGACCCGAAAAAAGAGATTTTTCGGTGCAGGTTCACTATATTACCGACTATTCACAAACCGAAAGGAAAATATTCGAAACCACTAGAAGATTAATAACAATGATCCCACTAGTGACTTATTTGGCTTTTACAAAATAAATACAATGTTCTCCCAAAATTTCCAGATGAGAATTTAAATAAAAGGAATACTTCGTACATGTTCAAATGTTTTCTTGGGCCCACCTATTTCGGTCAAATGAATTGATATTGTCTTTACAAGTATTATGCCTGATTTTATATCGCAAAGTCTGCGTAAATTACCGAAACATTGATATTATGTCGGTCACCCCTCTCCGCATGCTTTTCTGTATCCCTATGCCGATCTCCTTTGCGATCCTGATCTCGCCGACATCGGCTGTGGCTATCACGCCTACCACTACGACCTCTATCACGATCTTTGCTGCTATTCCAATGGTGGTGATTAGGTTGATGCGAATCTTTAGACCCACGAGAAAATCTACTAATTCTATTCGGAGATGTTTTCCGACTAGTGCCCAGCTGAGGTGAGGGGTTTCGTTCGAGACCACCACCACTGAAAAGTTGTTTCGTAGGAACCAAAGCAGGAGGAGGTGAATTCTGCTTGACCGGATTTCCAGCCATAGTCATTCTACGGCGCAACGGGGAGATATCACCAGCCATCGTCTCATTGTCCGAGATGTCATCCAGAGACCCTCCTGCGTGGAGCAGTGACGAGGCAGGTTGAGGACGAGTCGCAGTGGAAATCTTTCGGGAGAAGGCACTGGAATTTAGTAAGATTGCAGGAAAAGGAGGAGGAAGTTTGCTGTCGTCGACAGAGTCGTGAGATAGAAGCGGTTTGACAATTTTATGCGGGGTATCTGCATGTCTTGAATTCACTGTGGGTTCAGTTTTAATAGTAACAGGTTGATTAGAGTCGGAAGATTCTGGAAGGAAAAAGGAAAATAGAGCCTAAAATTAAAATTAAAATTATATATTTTAAAAATATATCCTATGAAAGATGGCATCCGGAGTGATTTTCTACCCGAAACTTCAACAGAATATAGTGCATTTTACGACAGATTCGGGAGTTTAACCGACACTAATTTACATATTATATCATTACATAGGTTACTATCATAAGTCTTTTGTAATACCACTGAACACTAAGAAACTGAACAATCACTTGGATTTACACAGGTGTGATGAAAGGATGAAAAAAGCACAGCCCGTATAATTTGCGGGTATACATTTTTTCAATCTGCAGCTGATTTATTGAAGTTGATGAGAGCGTGGCAGACGTAGATAGTACTCTAGGTCAAAATTTACAAGATATTTTCAATCCGATTAGCAATGAAGGCCAACATCTTAAAGTGTGACACTGAGCTATATTTGTCGGCACCGTTTTATAACGAAAGGTGATAGCATAGCGAAACCTGTTGAACTCAGAAACTAGTTTTTTCAACATTTATGACCATTGACCACCAGATCTCCAATGAACTTGTTGCGAATAACTTCAATAATATCTTCGCAAAATGGTCAACAACTGAGCCCTTTTATCATGTGTTTTCTCAACTATACCATCTCCTTGACTCAAATTTACCAACGTTTTGGACTAACAGTAACGAATCAACATGGTTCATGGACAATTCTCGGACCTTTTTACCAAGATGCTGAATAATCCCCTTTCATCGACTGTTACTTTCTTTCAAGCTCCCAAATGAAAGATCTTTCGAAGAATTTAAATGTCAAACACTCCTTTATACTAGAATGTCGATTGCTCTATTCGGACAACCCTATTTTCCAACGCTAGATTCTAAGCTACCTTTAAAAACTTCAACAGTTTAGAGACAAAATTATAATTATAATATTCGAAAATCTCTAACTACAAAGATCATAAAGTTGAACAAAACGTAAAATGTTAAGAAAAATCCAGATTAAGACCAACAAATTATACTTTTATTTCCTTAGCAAAAATCTACATTTCCTAACAAATATTCAGAATATGCTTTAAATTACCACTTCTATGAAATAAATAGATTGTGAATAAATCAAGTTTCTTCTATTTCACATTAATTGAAACTGTAGTAAACCTAAAATATGGAAAACATTAATACTAGGAAGGCGTTTTCAATTAAACATCTTGGATGGAAGGGAAGACAGCATCATGGAGCCTCCTTAATCCCTTTATTAAACAAAATTAACCAGTGGCTGATCGTTCTGCTCAGTGTGCAGCAATGAACACGTGGCCTCTGTCTTCTTAGACGACAACGTTAGTCGTGACACCCCGGCGCACACAATTACCCAAATACCTAAATTACTTTCCTAAGTAGTGGTGAGGGTAGAGAGTAATGGGCAGAATAATCTTCCAAGAACTCACCAACTTCCATATCATCTCCATTATCATCTACTTCCATCTCAATGTCCGACGATAATGAAGCATGATCCTGAATAGGAGGATCAGGTATGAGAGGAGTAATCGGTAGATCGGAAGGCGTAGTTGGCAGTAATGGCTCCTTCTTAATAGGTGGAGTATGGAGAATAGGAGCTGGCAAGAGCGGAGTCGTTACGGGTTCCGAGATCTTAGACTGAGGAGGAGCTGAAGCTGCGGAATCAAGAATAAGGGGTATCTGTGGTGGTTGTGGAGGTTTCTTGCTCATATTCAACCATTCTTGATAGTCCACTTTAAGTGCTTCACAAGTCATTTGATTAATAGTCGGTGCAAGGGAATCCGGTGAAGCATAAGTTGATAGAAGAAGATCAGCCATATGATTAATGCTGCATTGCAATGAGGTATCGCCTTGTAAACGACGGCGAAGCTTCTCTCGAAGTTCAATTTTACTACCCTTGGCAAACTGATCAGAAAGAAAGCTGGAGACGATTTCATCCATGGTACTCTTAAGATTGAAGTAATCGGAATTACCCTCTAAATCTTCAAGGCATCGTTTACGTGTTTTGTCGAAAAATCCCTGAGTTTTCAATTTAGTGACCAACGTAGTAGGTGTTGGATCCATAATGTGATTCATAATCTAGTTAAAGATAAGAAATTAATACGTCTAAATTTTAACTTTAAAGGGAAAGGAAAATGAAGTAAAATAAATCAAATAATAAAATTACAATAATAAACTAATATCTTACAGAATAATGATGGATCTTACAAAGATAACTAAAATCAGATCATAAACCAGTGCGAATCAAGGCTACGAGAATCTCATGCAGGCTAAAGTAAGTCCTTTCAGTGCAGATTTTTTGTACATTTAGATTTATCATTACAGGTATTTAGTTGCATTTAACAGTAGTTATACTTATCTTTAAATTTATTCTTTTATATCAGTCTACTTTAAATTTGTTTCTTGATAAATCAAAAGGCGAAGACCGAAATTAAACAATATACGCTTCACTCTATCCGTCCTCATTTCCTTCTCCTTCATCTCCATACTCTTCTAACTCAGATGATTCAGAGAGGGTTAGTAACAATCATGTGTCATGATTGTATATTCTCTGATCAATTCTCCAATAATCACCTTCATTTTATTTTATGTGAAGTAATACTTCTTACTGTTCTATTCCCGCTCGATAGTATTTATTTGACTCATTCATTGTATTTGTTTCGGTAGTAGCTAATTTGGAGAGGATTCTAAGTTGCCCTGTGGCGTTAAAACATGACACATCCACGATTTCATAACAGTAGCTGATACTTCATAAATAAGCACTTGGCTAAATTTTAGTAATCTTAGAAATCTGACTGGCTGCAGAAATGTACAAGTAACCTCTAGCAGAGTCCTCCTGTATAAATTATCGCTAAAATAAGCTAGGCTACGTTCAAAGCAGTGAGAACACAGAAGGTTTAGAGTGGAGGGAATCTATTACAATTATAACTAACCGTGAAATATATTTACCACTAAGCTACATAATTATTGACTGTTGATTGGCTATGAAATTCTCTGCACGCATGCCCGTGCTTGCTCACTATGCGATCGGTAGCATATCCACACTTTGCAGAATGTTCAAGCGTACGAGAGATTCCTTTGATCAACCTTGGTAGTGTTGTACATTTCACGAAAGTGTGCTCCTGAAAATATCTATCAGATAAAAATTGCGCAATGCACATTTACCGCATACGTTTTAAAACAATAAGAACTTGTTAATATGTCGCAATATACCAATGACACAATCTGGAAGGCTAATAAAGCCTTCTCTGGTGAATTTAATAATTATTTCACTATTTTACTTTGCAAACCCACTCTCCCTATGCACCCTGTTGTTATTATTACTGATTATTTAATGCTTTCTTTTATTACATCAAGAGTAAAGGAGTGCATTCCCTCGACTGATAACAACGATGGATCTCCCGTCCCGCGATTATTTTCTTTGATTTTTTGCTATTTAACCGTCTCAATTGCTAACAATTGCATCCAACAGACTTCATCATGGTTATCAGCCATCAATCACCTGCACTTTCTCTTTATCTGCAGTACCCACACTCTCAGTGTCTGATCACAACATGATAAACCTTCTTTGAGATACAGCGACATTTATGTTTGACTTCTTCCTATCGTCAAGTGCATTTCGTTGTCTATTTTAACAATTGTAATTGACACAATATAATTTGGTGCAATTGAGTAGTGTTCTTTATGGGGTTCGAAGGATTTTTTTTCTACGTATTTCTCAATACCTTTAATTATCCACTTCCTTTTAGTTTGCAAACTGCGGAAAGTGCTATGAATCATGATTTAATTGTACTGTATCTGCTAGAAGAAATGATAATTATTTTCCCCGTTCCCAATATTTCTTCTATGAACAAAAATGTATTTTCTTTCTTTATTTCCCCACCGATACACTTGACACTTGATCATTACTCGTATTTATTTAAGTCGATACCGATTGAGTGTGAGTTTCGTTAATACACTCGTGTTGACTATAACGTGCCTTCTTATCTGCCGT